>VZRM01000680.1:791774-811938 GCA_013397955.1 Grantiella picta
CCCCCCCCCGAAAATGAGATTTATATGGTTCAAGACCAAGACTATTTTTTGCCACAAAGATAGCTACTTTATTTTGGATAAATATATAAGGGTTTGCTTAATCCTCCTCAGAATCCCTCTTCGTTGAGCAAGTTTAAAGAAACTAAAATACAGTTATACCAAGGAATACATCCCTAGGCAAAGTTTCAATAGAATTTAAACAAAAGGATTGTTTGCCATGTATTAAGGAAGCAAAAAACAAAAAAGCCCCACCCAGAATGTGATATATTGTATTTTGACACTAGTGTCTTAAATGTACCCAAAAAAAAAAAGAGAGGAAAACTGGTTCACCTCACAGGTTCCAAAGTGAAATCTTAATATTTAGAAAGTTCTATGTCAAAAGAAAAATTCATTATACTCTTAAGGCAAAAATGGAACACATTCTAAAGTACCTATTAGGATTTTAGGTCAGTATTGGCACTTTTTCTTCAATAATGACACGTGTGAGCATCAAATCAAAAGTTAGAACTTTTCTGTCTGATCTTTAAGATCAAAGGCACAAATCTCAGTGTCCTAGGTAGTCTGTCAGATAACTGGTCTCCTTCCAAGGAACATTAGATCTAGAAAATGCACAGCTATGAGTATTCTACCATCAGCAGAATAAAACAGTAAATGCAACTTAAGGAAGTCTTGGACAGAGTTTGAGATGATTGCCCAAAGCAGTCCCAGCGCATGTTTCTGCACCAGTCTTTCAACAAGTTAAGCTCCTCTTTTTCAGATTATTTCCAAGTTATCTGTTTAGGGTCCAGTGCATTAAAACTAGACAGAATGGTTCTTGGTCACTTGGCATAAGGGCATCCTTGCTTTTTTAAGCATGCAGTTTTAAAGTATTTTTGTGGGTTGTGCCTTTCAGGAAAAGAGACAAAAGCTTTCTTCAGTGATACCATGCAGGGTTTTTAGACTACTTCTTCATAAATACATGATTGCTGTAGTACGATGTTTTTCTAACACTAATCATGACTTACGGAGCAAGGGAAAGAAGCTGGATTTGTCCAGTATTTCTTTTTTTGTTTTATCCTTTAGTACTAGAACTGGGAGAGAAAATACCTCTTCCAAGAGCATGGATAGATGAGCTGCCAGTGTTGAAATCTGACTGATAACCTTTTGTCATAACTAAGCATTCTTAGATTTTCATTAGTTTCTTAGCAGCTGGTTAACTTGACTCCTTGGTTTAGGAAAGAGCCTGCTTGTGCAAGGGAGAAAAGCAGTAAGTTAACTGGTTGCATGTAATGTCATTAACACTACATCTGTTTAAAAACAGCTCTGCTTGACAGTTTTGTGTTGACCATGAATTTGTTACCATGAGCTTTAATTTTGACATTGCCTTTTATTTGAGAATGTGTTCAAGACAGACTGTTCCACAATTCAGTTACACTGAGTGTATAAAGGNGTTAGCGTGTTTGTGGTCATGGAAGTTTCTCTGCCCTCTGTGGTCATGCAAGGTCATATATTGTCAGACAAAACAATATGAAAATTCTGACCTTTTTTTTAACCGGCATCATCTTCTATGCATTTACATTATTCCAAACTTTTTTAAATGATTGAAAAGTTCACTTGAGATTTTTTTAAAGGGTTAATCATCCTCAAACAGCTTTTCATAATGTCCAGCCTACTACGTCTTGCCTGCATTTGGAAGACCAGGAGAGTTTATACTACATGTAAGACTTCCCCCTCCTCCCCCCCCCCACCNGTTCCAAAGTGAAATCTTAATATTTAGAAAGTTCTATGTCAAAAGAAAAATTCATTATACTCTTAAGGCAAAAATGGAACACATTCTAAAGTACCTATTAGGATTTTAGGTCAGTATTGGCACTTTTTCTTCAATAATGACACGTGTGAGCATCAAATCAAAAGTTAGAACTTTTCTGTCTGATCTTTAAGATCAAAGGCACAAATCTCAGTGTCCTAGGTAGTCTGTCAGATAACTGGTCTCCTTCCAAGGAACATTAGATCTAGAAAATGCACAGCTATGAGTATTCTACCATCAGCAGAATAAAACAGTAAATGCAACTTAAGGAAGTCTTGGACAGAGTTTGAGATGATTGCCCAAAGCAGTCCCAGCGCATGTTTCTGCACCAGTCTTTCAACAAGTTAAGCTCCTCTTTTTCAGATTATTTCCAAGTTATCTGTTTAGGGTCCAGTGCATTAAAACTAGACAGAATGGTTCTTGGTCACTTGGCATAAGGGCATCCTTGCTTTTTTAAGCATGCAGTTTTAAAGTATTTTTGTGGGTTGTGCCTTTCAGGAAAAGAGACAAAAGCTTTCTTCAGTGATACCATGCAGGGTTTTTAGACTACTTCTTCATAAATACATGATTGCTGTAGTACGATGTTTTTCTAACACTAATCATGACTTACGGAGCAAGGGAAAGAAGCTGGATTTGTCCAGTATTTCTTTTTTTGTTTTATCCTTTAGTACTAGAACTGGGAGAGAAAATACCTCTTCCAAGAGCATGGATAGATGAGCTGCCAGTGTTGAAATCTGACTGATAACCTTTTGTCATAACTAAGCATTCTTAGATTTTCATTAGTTTCTTAGCAGCTGGTTAACTTGACTCCTTGGTTTAGGAAAGAGCCTGCTTGTGCAAGGGAGAAAAGCAGTAAGTTAACTGGTTGCATGTAATGTCATTAACACTACATCTGTTTAAAAACAGCTCTGCTTGACAGTTTTGTGTTGACCATGAATTTGTTACCATGAGCTTTAATTTTGACATTGCCTTTTATTTGAGAATGTGTTCAAGACAGACTGTTCCACAATTCAGTTACACTGAGTGTATAAAGGGAAAACAAAACTTTAGATTTTCTTGGTATAATTTTCTATAGAAACAGTAATTTTGTCTTCTTTTTTTTTGCCTTTTACTTGCTGTTTTAAGCCATAACACACTAAGATTTTTTCCTGATAAGATAATTTCATTTTCAATTAATTTATTACATCAAAAGGTCCAGACTGAAACCTGTAGATTATTGGGTTTCCTCTCTCACTGGCTTTTAATTGCCATTGATTGTGGATCCCTATTCTTTTAAAACAAAGAGGCTTTTAAATGCTTCATTTTTAGTGAAGTTGTCTTAGAGGTTCCATGCAAAACACAGAGCTTTCACAGATTTTATATTTGTGCTAGAAATTGGCAGGTACTCATTCTGCCAAATGCTGGCTACGGTTTTAGCTCAACTTCCCACAATATACTTTGCATTTATTAAAAAATAAATGGGCACACAGTAGTCCCAACACATATGAACTGTGTGGATGGATGGATGAATGAATGGATGGATGGACAAAAAATTAATTGAAAAAATTACAGAAAGATGTTCTGAAATGGCTTAACCCTAGGTCTTAAGTTACCATTAAATATGTATGTGTATATATATATGTATTTAATAAAAAATGTATACACACACTAGTTTCTGTGGGTAGCTATAATCTTTATGTCACCTTTAAAGAAACACATTGAGAAGGACCTTGCTCTGCTTCCTTTGTTTCTTTGTAACATTTCAGTATGAAATTGGAGAATTCAAATTGCCAGATGTAGAAGTCAGCAGTTTGAGGCTTACTGCATATAAGCCTAGTAAATAATGTACCTGTACCCTCTGTTTTTTGCTAATCTTGACTTCCCCCTTCTCATTTGTAGATTCTTCATGGATTTAAAAATCAAGTTGGGGATGAGAATTGGAGGCGTTTCTCTGACCAGTTTCCTCTTCCCTTAAAAGAGCGCCTTGCAGCTTACTATGGAGTTTAACCTCATGCACTGTAGCTGCAGTCCCATAATTAGAGGTAAGCACATGAATCTTGCTTGCTTAACAGAGCTGGGACTTCCTCCCTATTTGCATCATATGAAACATAATTAATTCATCAGTCTAGAATTGCTGAGTTACACTGGAAGAGATATCTTTCCCTCTTATATGAAGGAAAGAAAGGAGGGTTGATAGTATACCTAAACGTAGCAAAAGCATTTGTCTGATTTTTTTATTCTTACAGAGAGAGAAAGAAAGAAAAAAATGAGTGTATGATACACACATTAGTAAATCAAGAAAGTTGGAAGTGTAGGTATAACAAAGTGCTGGTTCAAGTTTAATAAACAAAATGATGGATACGATCCTCAAAGTCATCCTACTAAAGGCACAGGCTACCTTATATATTATGAATTAATAGATCGCAGATGTGCTCTAAGCAGCAGTACTCTTCTAGGACAAGAAAGCAGGTTTGTTAACAGACTAGCTATGAGAAGTCTAATTTACTCCTAGTGATAAACGATCTTTCCACTGAATAAATGTAACTACATTAGATGTAAAGCTTGATGTTTGAGGGAGGCTGATGTGTTTACTGTTGCCATGTTCCATTTTGTGCATCAATTCAGAATTGTTAGACAGTTCTGTGTGGAGAATGATTCAACTTCAACAAGAACAGTGAAAGTGCGTTCCAGAGTAGCCCTGTTAATATACCACTTGGCTTTGTATGCTACCTGTGTACATTGTATAAAGCAAATTCCCCATGTGTGCTACTGTGAAGAGATTATTATATTACCCCAAAAAAGGGAGTGAATTAAGTTTATTCGTTAAGTCTTTATACAAATTGGATACTTCTAGTAGAATTTTTGTTCTAAAATCATGATAGTGAATCATGCAGTCTGTTTGTTGTTGGAATGAACAACTATTTAAAAGTCAGTCTGAGATTTTTTCCAGGTCAATGGCTTAAAAAATTCTATTTGAATTACATGTTTAATCTGAACAATGGATTAAAAATAAACAAATTTCAAACAGCTACATACTTATCAAGGAGAGCGTTTTAGTTCTGACATAAGGGTGTTTTCTCCTCCTGATAAAGAGGCAACCAAAGTGATAAAATCCGCCATTATTCTCAATTTCAACTGCAATGAAACTATGGCAATCTTGTTTAATCCAGCTGAAAGGGAAGCTGCTCGGTTAGTTGCAGATATGTTTAATACTCTTTTCTCGATGTCATAACTCATAATTTTGTGCTAAAAATTGAAAAGCTGGTTAGAATATATAGGGCTGCTTTTATCTTGGATCTAAGTGGATCCAAGCACTATAGTGGAACTGTCAATTTAGCTTCAAAGCATATATTGTTGTTTAGTGAATGATAATTTGTCTGATACAAATGGGCTGCTTTCTTAACAGACTTAAAAAGGAGCATCTAGGCATAAATCCGTTTTTAAGTTAAAGGTTGGCACTTACTGCTTGAAAAAGGCTCTTTGTTTATGTACCTATCCATCAAAGGTTCAAGGTAAGATTTAATTATACATTTATCTTTTCCTTTTACAGGTCCTTCAGTCTGGGAGACTATGAGGGAGCCTCTGCACCCAGGGAAAATGTTACCCTTTACTGGGGGGAAGGGTAAACCAGTAGGGAATACAGTACAATCCCAACCCTACTGGGAGGGGCGGGAGGGAGGTGTTGCCGTCACTGTATTAAGTCGATGTTGGGAAATGTTTTAACATCTGGAGCCTTTGTGGGTGGAAATCTGTCTCCTATTACACCTCTGCACTGGATGTGAAGAAGAAAAAAAAGAATCTAGTCACAAAACAGCACATTCTGGAATATTATGGGGATTTGTACCAAAATAAGAAACCATATAATTGAACCATAGGGATACGTAAAGAGGAAAAATATTTTGCGCACAATAAAGGAAACCTAAGAATGGGGGTCACAAACAGTAAAAGGCTTTCTTTTTTGTTTTCTGTTTTTTTAAGTAAGGGTTTTCTACATTATTTCATCCTGCTTGATGGGATTCCTAGGTATTTGCATGTTAATGAAGAACTACACAAACGAAGTTAGTAGAGTTAAAATGCAGCTTGTGTCTGTATTAGGAACAGGCACTTGCAGTGTACAGTATAGAAACCCCATCATAAAATAATAAAGGTTAACTTGGACAAAATGAAGCAACCTGCAAGCTGCCAAATAAGTCACTCCTTTCATTTTTGGGGTAAGGAGAGGGACACTGCAAAGGAAAGATTGACATCTTAATTTTTAAATTAAGAAAAACAACCAAGGTAGTGGATATGATTTTATTATTGTACTTTGTTAGTTTTAATTTCTAGAGTAAGGCATTATTCTTAACTTGCAGTTTAAGGTTCAGGCATGTGTTCTGGCTCATAGTGATCAGAAGTAATTTCAATTAGTGGGAAAGTAGCATGCTTGCATCACATAGAGTGAAATTGGTATAGATTTACCTATGTTGCGCCAGTTTTGTGTTGCAGTTTACCAATTCAATATAGCCCTGCATTTAAAATTCGTTTTTAAGATTCAGTGGAATTTATTTTGATTAAGAATATAGATATAAAGTACTGTAGTTAACAATTAGGCCTTGAAATACCTTTTTAGGATCTGTTAAGAATAAGATTGATATTGTATTGTGTGTAACCTGCACAATGTGGAAAGCTGATATAGCTGTGCAAAATATTTGCCTCTGTGCTGTCAGTGTGATGTGCTTTCTGCATGGTTATATACTAGTGATTTTATCAGAATCTCTAAAATGAGTTACATGGTAAGACCTGTTAAAGGCTGCATAAATGTTAGTTGGCACGTAAAGACAATTGTAGAAGTTGATGACAAGATTGCTATATTTGTGTTTATTCCCACTCAACGTATTACCTTCTACGCTTTCTTTTTGTTCAAAGCATGATCTTCAAGAGATGTTTAAGTTAATGGATGTAATGCAGGGTATCTACACTGTATCGGCGCATGTTGGTGGCCCTTTGTGATGTAGTTAAATGCACAAGGGTGCAAGTTTAAAGCTACAGAGTGAAAGTTGGTTTGGATCCTCTTCATTTCATTTGTTTAGCTTTTCTGTTGTGTTTTTTTTTTCTCTACTTACGTGTATTCCTGTGAATAAATCCTTGTTAAGTTAACCCTTTACTTTTCCTTCCATGTGTATTTTCTTATGTACTGTGAATGTGAAATCCTAACTGGTACACTTGATCTTGTGTCCATCTGAAAGTGGCAAGTCTTAAATAATTTAGATTGCCTAAAGAGTATCCCATGATGATAAAGGAAAATGGAGAGATTTTTAACTCTGCTGGTCAGAGGGGAAGCCACACCTTTCCATTTTTCAAGTGCTGCATTATTAATCTGCAAAATAAAATTAAGCCATAACAGCCTTTTTGTAGATTTAGTTTCTCACCCTTGCATTGCAGAATGGATACTGGATAACAGTTTTTGGTTTAGTTGGTGTTTTCTAGTTTGTTTTTTGGGGGGTTTTGTNGTTTGGGGTTTTTTGATGGTTGGATGGTTTTTCTTTTTCACTATGGTTTGTTTTTTTCTTTTTTTGGTTGAGTTTTTTTAAGAACTTGCTCTTCTTTGCATGGTTCTGTTCTTTGACTGTTGAATGATTTAGCCATTGCACTGAAGTTAAAGCTGTGTGAGTATGAACTTACAAATGCTGTTTAAAGAGTTTAGACTTTTTTTTTAATGCATGATCATATGCATGTATTATGTTCACTCCCTCCCCTCCCCCAATCTTTTATTTTTGGCTTTGCAAATTTTAATGCCTGAAGAATAGTTTGGACATGTACTGTATGAAATATATTTGGTAATGCCAATACATACTATTTATTCAATTTGATTAAAATTGCATGTGATAACTTGCTTTCGAATTACATTACTTCGATAGCAAACCAAAAATTCCTTCTCAACTAATAACTCTGATAAAAATCAGTAAAAGTCACTAAAAAAACTTAAAAGCCAAATTTTGAAAGGGAACACCCCCTGCCCAACTTTTCGCAAGGTGGGATATTATTTTAGACTCAAATTTGCTCTCGAGTATGTTTGAGCATTAAGGAAGAGTTTCAGAGAAAGGACATTTAAGAGTTTGTAGAATAGAAAACCTACCCAAATAAGATATTAGCATAACAACTAAAATCTGGGTTTAACTAAACTTCTTAAATTTCAGAAAGCCCCTTTAACCAAATAAAACCACTCCACCTCACTTTGGATTAGCTTAGGATGCCACTTTTGTACATATGTGTTTTAATAAGTAATTGTGTGGATGTGAACTGATCTGGTATGTGACAGCAAGGAAAATACTTTAAAAGGGCAGAAATAAACAGTACTGGCAAAATAGTCTTTTGTATCAGTAAGTGCTCTCACGGTATATTTTAAAGCAAATAAACCATATTCCTAATGCATAATATAGTGCAGAGATTTGCAGAGGCCTTTTAGGGTGTAATGTGAGGTAAGAGAAGTTCTGAAACCACATTAATATTTAAAACTGAATTTTTGCATCATGGGATATATAAAAAGCATCTTAATTCTTGTGGTGTAGTCTTGACAGTTCTTGAATGTTGACTGAATGTTTGTACTGGTAGAATTGTGAGTTTGTCTTTGTTACATTCCAGTGTTTCTGCCTCTTGGCATGCTAAAAGCACGGCTTACTTCATTTGCTCCTTACACACTGAAAAAGTGCTGTTAGTGTGCTAAACTACAGAAATAGCCGCTGCTAAGTAATGGTGTAGATTTTCTACTTGAATAATTTTGTTGTAGGAACCTCAGGAGGTCAGTGTTTACTGTTTTTATATATGCCTGTTTTGAGTTTCCCTTTTTGAAGGATTCTGAGAGTGAACAAAAGCTGCTGATCAACCTAAGTTGGTAACAGAAAGTGTATTTAAAATCCTTATAAATGCATCCTTTTGGCAGTTCAAAATTGCTGTTAAATTAGTCTTAAGTGAAGTTCAATATTAAATATTTTTCATAACACATTCAAGAAACTGCTCATTTCATTTTGGAAAAAAAGATTAGACTAGTTCGTTATTTTAACCAGTGCAAGCAAAAATAATAAATTTTGTATTTTTTTTCCAAAGTTTGATTATTTTCTAAATCAGTGAATATGTATATATTTAAATTGTAAGAAGCTAATTCTTATGCTTTAGTTTGTTACTCCTTGAAGCTTGTACTCAGAAGATCCCTTTTAGAAGAATAGGTTGAAATTTGTAATAGGTTATAATTTTTAAAAGTTACGAAGTAGCATAAATTTTGTAACTAATAATATTGGTACATACTGTGATTTTTTTTTTGTTAGGACTTTTGTGTTAGCGTCAGTCTTAATTACTTAAACCGCATATATTGTATGATAGTAAAATGTATATTTTAACATTTCAAGTGGCTTTCCTCAAGCAAAACTCATTGCTTCTTAGAAATATTCAAATACTAGCTTTGTCTCAGGTGAATACTCTTGCACCCTTTTTGTTCAGGACACATGCTAATAAAAATGTGTTGTAATTTTATCAGTTTACGTATTTCATTTAGGCAGCTCCTCTTGTCTTAAACTTACTCTAAATTAACCTTCTACTGTGGGACAATAATGACTTTCGCTTCACCTATATTATTCATATTGAATGTATTAACAGATAAGGTGCAAAAACATTCTTCCCTTAAGGAGAATGTATCCATATTCAAACAACTGAAATATTTCTTTAAAAATGCTTTAAATGCTTTAAATTGGAAATCTTTTGTTTCAGATTTTTTCAAGGAAAGAAGTTATAACTTAACTCTACCTGCTTCCATACTGTCTCTTTCATGAGGATGATAGATACATAGAGCTTTTATATAGGGTCTAAAGAGTGACATTTTATCTTAGATAAAGGTTAAGCTCCACAGTGAAATGGCAAAACATCCTGCAGTTAATCTCAGATAGATGCTGATGTAGTTTGCACAGGTATTAGTTATAATATTACATAACCTCACCTTAAATAAATAAAGCTTCTTCAGTAGCTATGTATTTCTCTCATCTATGCATTCTCAAGGATGACTTGCATCCATCAGTCTTCTAGGTATTCTCCAATAGAAACTGCTTTTTGTCTGCCACTGATGCTTGCTCTTTGCACTTAATGGTTGGAGCAAGCCAGTTTTAGTTTATTATTTTAAATGGGGAACTGAGGCAAGTATTCTTGCTTGCCTTGTATATTCTGCTAAAATAATGATACTCAGTCGCTTGAATGTACTTACATGAGGGAAGTTTGAAATGTCTCTATAGGATGAATCCCTGTGTGGTGTTACAGTATGCTTTAAGTAAGCCAAATCCACATCTCAAAGAATTCAGCACTTACAATATAGTATCATTTTTCTATAACCTTGTTCTATTGTGCTACTTTTTCATTAGATATCTATTTCCTTATTTCGGGTGAGCAACAAAATTAAGAAGGCTTGTGTGTTTTTTGTGAGGACAGCAATGAGGATAAAAAGATCGGTAAAAGGAGGTTTATTTGTCTGTTAAGATCTGCAGTGTAATATCTTTTTTCATTGAAAGAGATAGTTATGTTGTACATTGACTTAGTGATATTAGACACTTCTAAAATTTTTAATTGGATGAAGTACACAAAATAGTTTTAAGTGAAAGGTGACTGGATCTTTCTGCTGACAACTTAGGTTGTGTAAGTTTTGCTTGAAAGCTTTAAATCTTACGTTTCTGTATCTGCCACAATGTTGGAATGTTCCCTTCAAACATATCCTCCTGCAACCTCTCAGACTGTACTAAATTGAGTGATACTTCTTGAAGTTTGCCTATGTGCTAACAGAACTTCATTTTAAATAGAATATGGTTTTAATTTTTGATAAGCTGCTGAATTTTAAAGAGTTTTTGGGGCCACCAAATATTTTGGATCATGCAGAGAATATATATTGTACTGTAGTAATTTTGTATTTACATTTGTATGATGTGACATAATAGATGTGAATGTTAATCACTGCTTGACTATGTTAATAAAGTTGTTTAAATATAGATGTTGCATTCCAATTTTTAATGAATGATTAAAATTTATTGTTCAATTTATGTTTTGCTGACCCACTAGTGCCCTCTTCTGATTCACCCATGTAAGTACTAGAATTTCTCAAATAAGGATTTTCATTTTATCTGAAAGAGAATGGTCTTTGGATAAGTTAAGGTTAGTTTAAGTTAGATGCTTCATGCTGCTTGAGGGCAGATCGATGTAGAAAAAAGGAGGTCTAGGTGAATTGAAATTAAAACCTGTTGCGTGACAACTGGTAACTGCTTTACTATTGAGAAGTGTTACATTGACTCTGTTTCTTGAAACAGTTGATACTTGCTAAGTCTGACCAAATAGGAAAGGGGAGAAAATTTTTGTACTCCTTCCCTGGGCTATCGTGGATGATTAAACAATGAGTAAAACAAAAATAAATTATTCAAGATGTTGAACCAAAATTTGCAGTGATCTTAGTTGAATTTTGTCTAGCTTTCATGAGTAATACAAGCTATTTAAAGAGCTGTCCGTATAGAACTTAAGGAACAGGAGTCTGTAAAATCAAAATATGAAACAACAGTTTCTTTCAATCCACTTGTGTTGATTTGAACATTTTATGTTTACATCCAATATTTAGCAGTTGGTCAATAGCATGTAGACAACTTAGACCATGACATATGTCTAGCACAGATTGCTCATACAGTGTAATGACTAAGTTCAATAAAATGCATTGATATAACTGCTTACTATAATAAAATTTATAGTAAAAACTAATGGCTGCATACTTGGCTGAAACTCTTCTTAATGAAGGACTTTGGTTTCCAGAAACAAGAGAAGGCTGTGGACCAGCAGTGTAGAGACCAAGCTGATTAGCAGATAGCAGTTCCTGGTGGCTGAACACATCAGTGGCTGTGTGGGAGGGGATGAGGGAAGTTTTGTTTTCTTTCAAATAGCCATTCCCACTCACCTTACTTTCTGGGGTACTTGTGGTACAGCATACTGCTGTCTGTATTTTTGTTCAAGTCTCCTACTGTCAGCTCCGAGCTTGATTTTAAACTGTGGCCTCTAATTTTGAGTCTGGGGTTAATTACTACCTGTATTTAAAAACACTGAAAGGGTAAAGTACATTTTGACTAAGTGAAATGCATGTTACCACAAAGCTTGTGGAACAGTGTGAAGGATTGAACTTTCATTGTACGTCATGGTATTTATTAAAAAAAAAAAAAGATATTAAAGTTGTACTTGAACGAAAAAGCATTTCAGTAGGCATAGAGTGTGTATAAAATAATTTATGTATGTTAAGTGCTTACAAAGTAGTTGTTGGTAGCTTTTGTTATCCCAGAATGACTCACAATGAAACATACTGCTTATATAAAGAGTTGATCTTTCACATGCATTTACCCTTGTTTAGCATAAAATATGAGCAGTGTAGACTGTTGAAACCTCCCAAAAGACCTCCAAATGTTAATCTGAATAATGACAGACTTAAAATGAAGTTGTTTCCAATAATCCATCCAATTTAAGGAAAACAGATGCAATTATGCTGCACATGTACCAATACAAAGAGGTATAAGTGATGGCATATAAGAAATTTTTTTTGATACAGAGATTTTCAGGGGGGGGGTTTTGTGACATCAGCTCTTTGTTTACCAGAATTCAATTTGAATTGTAAAAATTAAAATTGAGGTATTTATACATCTCTACATATATCTTTATCTGTAGATATAGATGTCTTCAGGTAAAAATAATATCTTTCAAATCTTAATTTATAATTTGAAATATATGGAAATACCTATTTCCATACCTCAAAATATATTGAAAAACAGAAATAAAATGTTGGACTGTTTTACTTACAGTTTTACCCATTTTTCCTTTTCTTAGTGCCCCTTGGCAAAGTGAATGGTCATAAATTTCCTGTATTAAATATACAGGGGAAATTAAAGTCTTCCTCTGTTTAAAGCATACAAGTTAATTTGGATGCATAAGTACTGCAGTGTTACTGTAACTTATGCCAATATTTTAAAATTTTCCCTTATTTCTCTCTGCATCCCTTGTGCTTAATAGAAATGCTAAACAGAATTTTATTTCTGTGGTAAAGTACACAAAGAAAACCTATGTTTATTTACCTGTCCTTTTACCCTGGAATTATTATTAAGGAATGTCCTTACAGGGTAGCGTATATTTAATTTACAGTTTTCCCAGGTTATCTTTTAGCTTTACATTTATGTTGACTTACTGAGAGGATTCTATCACCTTTTCCTTCTAGATTGGGAAGATCAGATGAACTACGTGACAAAGTAAAAATTCAAGTATTCATTTTTTTTTAATTCTTTACATACCTTAGAATAAGGCAGTAAGATAGTTGCATCACTTTCTCTAGTGCTCTGCCATAGGAATATGTAGCCAGTTTTAGTTTTGCTTGTCTCCATTCTCCTTATCAAAGGCCTTGCACACCAAAACTGTTGTCATCATTGGGCCAAAACCAGATGGAAGCCAGCTGGAGCCTTAGACCATAGTTCTCATTGTGTTGCAAGCATTCACTCAGTCGTGTAACTTGCTGATTCCATAAAATAGGAGACCATTGCCCGATGTAACATCTCAGAGTTTAGTTATTCTAATTGGCATCTTGGCTACTTCTGTACCTTTTAAAGAAAAAAACAAACAAAACCCAAACCAAATTTTAAAAAAAACAAACAAACCAAACCAACCAAAAAGCAGCAACCAAAAAAAAACCAAACAAAAAACCTAAGTGTCATCTGTGTGAGCAGGCAGGAGGCCTTCCAAATCCTTACTGCACATCTTCTGAAGGAATTCGGCTTTTTATCAAAGTGACAAGGATGCTGAAGTTCACGTTTCTTCTATTTCCTAAATCTGGTGGCTGCCATTAGTAGGCACTAGTGTGTGAATCTATGGATGTGAAGAATCAAAGGTAAGAATTGTTTTTGCACAGCATTACTTTTGCTCAAATGCAAGCCATTCACTGACCATCCTGTCCATAGTGACATTCTGATTTTTAATAGATAGTCCTAATTAAGGACTTGTACAGCCAAATCATTTTACCTCTTTCAGAATATTTCAATAGCTCCTTCTTATATAGACAGCTAAAATACCTGTCTAGAACAATAGCACAATAGCTTTCATTATTTCATTTGCTATCTTGCATGAACTCAAGCCAAAGCAGTTGCACTTCTGTTAGTATAGTTATACTTACAAGCTGTCTTTGGTTAATTAAGAACACAGGCACCATCTGTTCTTATACTTAGGCCTACTTTCTTGAGGTACCAGCTAATCTTACTAGCTTGGCTTCACACCCTTCTATTGCCAATTACCTTTTCTGTTGTATATTTCTAACCAGAGTGGAGATCTTTGTGATCAGAACACTACTTCAGCAGGTGGTGTACTATGGAGCACTGTGGTACTGAGGGGTTATATACAGTCAGAGCTTGCTCTTCTAAACACTTCATCTTTCTTTGCTTTTCCTTGAATTTCCATGTATTAAATACGCTTTTTTTTTTTTTTTAATTTAGGTTATTTTTACTTGTTTACTACAAATAAGCTGTTTCAAGTTCATTGATTGATATATTTGCGGGTAAGTACCTAAAGCATGTATGAAATATTAAATGCATCAAGAGTATAAATTCAACCAATTATTGAATGTACTCTTGAGAGTACAGCAGCATAACAACTTCTCATGTTATTTCCCCCTCTTAGACAGACTATAGATTAAAAACGTCAGTATGATGTTCCTAACTATAGTAATGCACTTCCTGAAAATATTAAGAATCTCCAGAATTTTTCATGCTGGGCTGAAATGTGGCAAGAAGTCAAAATGGAATCTACAACCATTAAATTATTTTGGTTTGTTGTAGCAAATGTTTAGTAACACTTTCTTCCATTTGATTGATAGTTGATTTGATGAGATACGCTTTTGGCGGAAAAGCTATAAAGGTGGACTATTGACACCAGGTGACTCACTGTGAAACAATGCTATTAGCTTCATAATTTAAATAATTGAATTAATGAACGGGATACACTGAAGCTTGGTGTCCAGATCAATAGAAGTATGCATTTAACTATACAGTGAATCAGATGATGCAGCCTGATGGAATACATCATTCCAGGGATGTAGGAAACAGTGCCATTAAAGCTTGCTGCAAATCCTCAACAGAATACATACATTATTCCTAAATTTGAAATAACTTTAGTGAAGTATTGCACCAAGTTAAAAGAAATTCAGTTGATCTCTTACTGTAATAACGTGGCTGTAACTCTGTGGGCAAGTATTTTTGTTCATCTTGTGCTTAGAAATAACATTCGAAACATCCATCCTGCCCAAAGCGTAACGTAGGCCGTAATCTCAGCAGTGTTCTTTTATCAGACTACTTTTTCAGTTTGTGCACGTATTTCAGAAAAGGGCTTAGCCTGTATTGTCTGGGAGCATTCCCTTTGAATAAATTATTTCAAGTTAGCTGTATTTGGTGCTAACTTTATAATCTCTTTTTCCTAGGCAGATTTTTTCCTAAGCTTTATTAGCTCTAACCCTCTGCCTATGGGATTTCTTTACACTTTCTGTACAAAAAGGCTACAATAAATATCTAATGATGAAGGTAATGTGTAGGTCATAAGCAAGTGAATTATTAAACTTCTGGGTAGTGTCTGCAGGTATTCAGCTACAATTGCTTGGTTAGAACATAATCCTGATGGGTTTTAAATTGTACAAGGTAACCTGACAGTACTGACCAGACTTAAACAATTCTTGAAAGGGACTTAACTAACAATTCATCTGTCTTCACTTCATCTTTTGTTCTCCACCACAGTGGTAAACAACCCTGGCTTTTTACATCCCCTTCTGCTGCTTGTAGTCTTTCAAAGATACCTGTGAATTTTTGAGCAGTTCTTTTAGCAAAGCCAATGAAGAAAGGAAATGCTTTTTTCAAAGCATATTCTCAGTGTAGTATATGAAATATGTATATGGCATATAAAATGCCTCCATCTGCTTCTTCAGGTCCTCTTTAAAGATAAAGTGTAGTATTACAGTATGTATTTTACCTGAATTTAAGGTAAACCTGAATTGGTTTACCTTAAGAAACCTGAATTTATTTCTTAACTGCTTTTTAATTTATAAGGAACTTTGAAGGTCAATTTATGACATTAAGTTATAAAAAATCTGAATTATTTTTGGCAATTGTTTGGATTATTCTTTTTTGTCTTAAAATTAGTACGTTCAGTTGTACATTCATGTGCTAAGGATTTTACTACCAATTTAATACCATTATTTTACCTAGTGTTTATAATTCATTTTCGGCTGGCTTAGACATAAAACAAATTACCTTAGTTGCTAAAAGTAAAAAGAAAATACACAATCTTTATTTTTGTTGAAAATATGTTGTTATTATTAATAGTTATAAAACCAGAAGTTGGTAATATGGGAGAATGTGTACATTGAGATACAGATAGCAAAATGCATAATCAGGCATGCTTTTCTGAAAGGGGAACTCTGAGCTACATGCCTCCTTTAACATATATGCAGCCCATATATATGGCAAATAGCTTACTTAATCAAACACTAGCATATTCTGCCATGGGTAACCCAAAATGTTATTGTATTCCATATCTAGCTGTGCCAAAAAAAATTGTTACTGTCTCTTTAAGACCCTGCAGCCGGAAAATGGAACTGGGGCGTGTGGTACTATGGGCATTTTTAAAATCGGCTCTCGCAGGCAGCTCGGCTTCTTTTGCTGCCTAATTTTTGCCTTGCTGGGCTCTTCGTTTTTGCTGAAGCAGAGCTCTCGCTCTGGCTGCTTGATTTGGCTCTTGGCTTCTTGCTATAGAGCCGAGGCACTGTGGACAGAGTCTTTTCCTTTTTGGGTTCTCTTTTGGTTTGTTTTTTTTTCCTTATCTTTTTCTCATCTCAGAGAAGCTGCAGTTAGCGGTTTTGGGCTGCCTCGGGGCAAATTCCACCACGAGTCGCCGCAGCCCAGCTGCCTTGCCTTGCCTGTCCTGCTGTGTGCTGCCAAGAGAAAGGCGAAGTCCCTCCGTGAGTTCTAGCGCCGTGATCCAGAGAATACCAGCTGGAGCTCCAGCCATCAGGGAGATAAGCCGAGCAGTGAGCAGGAGGAGGACTGACACCATTTTCCTCTTTGTGTGTGGAACCACATGCTTGTTTGCAGAGAGCCGTCCTGGCGGGGTGGTACCCCTTGAGATTTAACTATATTGTATCTACCTGTTATTTACTGTTATTCTTTGCCTGTTGCTGTTCTGATTGTTAAGTAAACTGTTACTTTTTCACTTATATCTACTCGTATTCATTTCTTATTTGTGGAAAAGAAATGGTTAAGCCTATAAGGGGAAGCAACTCATTCCAGAGTGTTTCTTCCTAAATTCTCTAAAATCAAGACTTATTAATAAAATGTAACTAGTGAACTAGTATAGCTAAGACGTCTCTTTAGTTTTTCATACCCTTCCAATGAGGTTTGTTGTTGTGGTTCTTTAACCTTGCACTCATGTAGATGACAAGAGGAACAGCTTTTTTTAACCATTAAAAAAACAGCGATCCAGAAAACTATTTGGATCTTCTGTTAACACTACTGAAAATATACAAGGAATTCTTGTTTTATTATAGAGGACTCACTGTGTATTTATGGCTTTTAAATTAATATACCTTTCTCTCTGCCTCCATTACACTAGGAGGACAAAATAGTGACTGTACTGGGACCAACAAAGAGTCTACCTAACCTAGTATCCTGTCTTTAGGAGCCAATACCCGTGTAAGAAGAAAACATTAAAGAACTATAAATGATGCTATTACAAAGTATTCTCAAAGACTTCTCTAACATGCAGATCAGGAATTTCCAGAATAAGGGACATTGTCTCTACATTTAGTAATCCACTATGGATTTCTCTATGTAGAAAAATCTCAGAGTGTAACTATTGATTGTGATCATCATCCGTATCAAAGTGGTTTTCTATATAACTGTACCTATGTTGGCGCAAGCCTTAATATTAAGACTGTACATTTCACTCAAATTTATGTGGAAAGCTGTTGAAAACATGAGGATGGGTTTGATAATTCTGTCATGGTAGATTGATGAAGAGCTTCAGCAGTTGCTTCACATCTAAATACAGGAGCGCTTAAGAGAGTACTGTATAGCTTTGAAATATGGAAGATGTGTGGCTGGCACAGATCTTTCCTGTGAGAATTTTCTTGTGTTTTTATAAACAAAGATAAAGTTTGGATGTTATTAAAATGGTTTCTCGAGATGTGCGCAGTTCGGACCTGGCCAATAGGCTTAGGGGGAGGTTTCGGACTGACCAATCTGAGTGACCTCTGAAAAGTCTGTGTAAGTTGGGAAAATAAAAAAATAAATCTCTTCAATACATACAACTTCTGGAGGGTCTTTTCTCTTTGCTAGCGGCTCAACAGCAACAAAGATGGAAATTTTTCTGTGAAATGTAGAAGTGATGGAGACTCCTTCCATCATAGCATAGTATCTGTCCCTGTGAAAGGAGTTTTTTTTAATCTGCTATGGAATAGAAAGCTTCAGCTCTGCTCATGCAGCATTTATCTACTGTTTGCCCTGGTGTACATCCTTACAGATTGCAATGCACACCACAAAATGTTCTATAATCATATCCTTTTCTTCAGATTAGATCATAATGCAGACAGCTTACTTATATTAAGTAAAAAGAGGAATAAAGAAGCTTTCTTCAAATGTAGTCGTACAGCATGTTATTACTGTTTAAAATGACAGTGCACATGCTTGTTCTCTTATCAAAAGAGAGGTACGGATCTAACAGTCATAGGACTTATAAAGAAATTTGTACTGTGAAAGGGATACAGAACCTTTCTCTGCATTGGCAGAGCTTTGCATATATTTGAACTTTGGGAGAATATTGCCAGAAAGAAGATGGAGCAACAGAAGTGATGGACTAAAGCTACAGCCACTTACCAGTAACTGCAATATAATTTCAGAGTTATACTGTTCATCTTCCACAAAAGTATCTCTGGTAAATGTAGATGAAATTCTACAGCTCTGTAAACTTCTGAACTAAGTTTTTCCTAACCATTTTCTTTCACCGAAGTCTTTACTGAGCATAAATTTGCTACAAGTTGGTGAGTTCATCAGATTCTTAGAGATGACTTGAATATTCTGCTCTATGTCTTGCCTAATAACATACAGAACAAAGTACAAAAACATCAGTGTCAAGGTGCAGGCAGGTGAGAACCAGAATGAATAGGGTTTCTATAACATGGAAGGGAGCCCTTTGAATACCTAGCTAAGAAGATGAGCTTCTTACTTTTTCTGCTTTAGATAAAATGTGCTGACAAAACTGTGGGTCAAGTTGGGACAAAGCACTTACCACATGTTTGCATTGGACAATGAGCTGCAGCCCCTCATGTTGCTGCTTAGACCTGGCCCTGCATTTGTAGTCAGTAATGAACTAACTAACTGCTCTCTTGGGCAAGGCATCACCATATTAAAGTAGAATAGGAACTCTTTGGAGTCCCAGAAAGAGTCCAATGGTTCTGACTCTGCCAAAGACTATATATACACATATATAAATATATATATACATGGAAAAGGAGTATTCCAGGTATAGACTGGCCACAGGTGGCTCTTGAGTGGCTCTGTGTTCTGGACTAATAACTGGCATCACCCCTACTGCCTAGTACTCAATAGAGAGTCCATGAAGGGTCTACAAACTGAACTGTCATTGAAGAAGGTGAAGGTCTGAATGAATCTGTTTCTCCAGACACTTTGGCTTTAGATGAGATGCATCTTTATTAGGAGCATGCCACTGGAACTCTAAAATCCTGTGGGATAATGCAGCTGGGAGGGTAGACTATGCTTTATCAGCAAAATTCACTGCAGGACTAGTCATCATCACCTGCTTTGAAGGAGCTTACTTACCCTACTTGGCTGGAATGAGGCTCGGTTATAAAGTAATTTCACAGAATCATAAAATATGCTGAGTTGGAAGGGACCCGCAAGGATCCTCGAGTCCAACTCTTAGCTCCGGAAAGGACAACCCCAAGAATCCCGCCATGTGCCCGATAGCGTTGTCCCAGCGCTTCTTGAACTCTGTCAGGTTTGGTGCTCTGACCACTTCCCTGGGGAGCCTGTTCCGGTGCCCGACCACGCTGTGGGTGAAGAGCCTTCAAACAGCACGAATGTCCTCTCCTCCGCGCGCGGTGGCCCTGAGCGCGGCCGCTCGCCGGCGGTCACAGGGCTGTCACCCGCCCTCCGCAGCCGCGCCGCACCNGAGAGCTTCTGGGTAGGGCAGCGCCGCGGGCCGGTGACGCTGCGCCGCGGGCGGAACGGGCAGGGCGCGGCAAAGGGCAGCCGCGGTCTCCGCTGCTGGAGCAGCCTCGGCTCTTACGCCACTCCCGGGACTGGGCCGGGGCCTTGTGGCGGGGGG
>VZRM01000680.1:811947-908661 GCA_013397955.1 Grantiella picta
GCTGCGCCCGCCGCGACCGGGCTGGGCCAGGCGGTGGAGCAGGGTACCTGCAGCCCGCGACAGGGCAAGGGGACCGCCGGCCCTGCCCGCCCGCCGTGCTCGGGCTTCGCTGCACAGAGACGGCGGGAAGAGGGATAGGGTGGGACGGGACGGGACGGGACGGGTCATCGCCGTGGGGTGCTGGGCCGAGGGATGCGCGGACACCAGGCTCCGTGCAGGGCGATTTGGCGCTCGCAGGCAGCGCGGTGCCTCCCGGTGACCTGGGCAGCAGTAGGTCTTAATGCTATTCGGGGGAACAGCACGGGCTGTAGCAGCTTCGCATTTGTGTCACGCAAAGGCAGAGGCGCGCCCCAGCGCTTGGCCCTTTTGTACCGGTAGCTCGTCTCCGTGCGCGCATGAGGACATGGAGCCCGAGCAGCAGCCGGCTTAGGGAAACAACAGGCTCTCCAGCTAGCTTCGGACCTGCCATCTTACAGGTCATCGTTTTTTAAGTGGATAGATATATATGGATAAAAAATTAAATTGCGGATTTGGATTCAGATTCGTGTGAAATGCAGCCAGTTTTCATTGTGACCTCCGCTAGGTTGAAACATTAAAATGAGTGTTTTCGTAGTCACCGGACTGTTTACAAAGTTACTGCTTCCTTACTTACTTAATTTTTATGTGCCTCACTACCGAGTAGAAGGGGAAACATACAAGTTTTTATTTGTTGCGACTGAAGTGAAAAAGAGACAAAATAGCTTTTAGAGGTCTGCTTTTTCAATGTAAGCAGCACTTATGCTTAAAGTTTAGGAAAAATTGTTTTCACCATTACACTATTCTTAAATATAAGGCATAGCTCAAGTTTATGTTTTGTTTGCAGTCTTGTGTTTAGTTTTGACTCCATTAAATTTTGCTTTCTACATATTGTTAAAATTTAATGACCTAAGATACTAAATTTGCTCTCTTGGCATACAAATCTGCCTAATGTGGAGCCTCGGTGAGGGAGATCAGTATTAAACTAACGTGGAAGAAATTTATCTTTCATTAAAAAAAGATTAAAATTAATATAAAAAGTTGTAAATATCATTGGAAAAGCTTTTCTCATAAGATTAAAGCAAAATAGAAGTTGTTTATTCAACTGCTGCAACTAAAATTGAACGTTTTTCCATTAAGCTTCATTATGTACTACGATATGTTCATTTAAGTGTCTGATCAGTTATGTTTTGTTTTGTTAATAAGTAAGTTAAATTGGTGAAGGCAGTGTGCCGTTCCCATTCATTCTCTTTCCCTTGTCTGTGTCTTCAAAATGCTTCCAGCAAATGAGGTAGTAGGCACCTACTGCAAATTCCCATTCTCTCTTTCTGCTTTATAGAGCCTCTGCCTTGTTGACAAAACCCCTAGTGTGCTTTATCAGTGAGTGCCAGGAGAAGGGTGATGCCTTCTGTTAGTGCAAGTTTCTTTCATACCTCCAAAAATGACACAGGGGAGGACAAGAAGTTTGTTTTTCTTGTTTGTCTTGCAGTGATGACAAAGACATTAGATAGGATCTTAACTTGCAAAACTTGACCAAGAAACTTTTGTAATACCATGGACAGGGTTTTATTTTGCATAGAAGTAAAATTAAAATGAATAGGGAACGCCTATTCTTTACTTTACATTCTGGGTGAATATTTTTCAAGATTACCTGTGCTGATGGATTTGTAAAATCTTGAAGTATTGGGTTGCTGTGTATCCTCAGAATAAATTATAGGTTTGTGCATTTTGAATTATTAGTCGTCTTCATTTGTACTAACATTTCAGAATAGGTTACTGTTGAGAATTGCTACTGCTTTGGAAGGCTTGGGAAACAATCTATGTAGGCTTTGAGTTGTGGTGAGAAAGTTATGATGGGAATTAGAAGTTACACATTAAAATGCACTGAATGCATAATGACTAAAAATAACGAAGAGAATTTTGTAAGGAGAAAGGAAGGTGATAGTATGTAGAACTTCAGAAGGATTGTCTTCTATTCCTTGCTTTTGCCATGCCTTTCTAGGTAACACCAGGCAAAATAGTTTTGTCACTTACGGAATAGAATAGTTATGCTTTTTAATGCACTGATGTGAAAATGAATCCAAAACATAATTAATATTGAATTGTTTGACGTAGATGCTGTCATAAACTTGCAGCTGAAATTGTGCATTAGAAATGGAAGTCTGGATCTTAAGATATATGATGCTCTCCCTTGATTGAGTAATTTGCTGTAAGTAATAGGAAAAGAGATGAGAAACTTAAGGGACTTTAATGAGTTCTCTGGAAGAGGAGAGTGACTTATATGTGAGTGGTTTAATTTCTTACACACTATTTAAGCTGCTGTTTTCCTAAATTTGCTCATGTACACAAAACAAGTCTTACCTTCTTTGTTGTTACAATATTGAAACTTGTCCTGAGGCATTCCCCTGCAGTGCTTTTGGAAGTGTTTAAATAGTTGCACATTTTAGTTTTGTTATTGTTAGGGGACGTAAGAAAATTGCATGTTTTATGAGCCTGCCATTTCTTGACTGCTTTGTAAGAGGTCATTGAGAGATAAATAAAACTGTTTTCTGGATGTGTAAAGCTGAAGTACAGAGACCTCTATTGTCACTTTAAGAATTTAGTTTCACATGAGAAATGTAGGGATCTGCTAATGGAGCAGGCACTCTAGAGCAGAAGCAGGAGAGTATTCTTGGGTAATAAAAGTTATGAACGAGTAGTACAGGCTACAGGTGGCTTTGATTCTTCTGACCGAGTTTTAGGCATTTGAGTCACGTAGCCAAACATTCCCAACTCCTAGTTAGGATTTGTCATAAAACATTGTATGCTTGCTGCTATGTATGTGCTACATCAAAATAATGGTATGATATAAATGTAACACTATCAAAAACCTTTTCCATTAAATATAGCTACATTGCAGCACTTTGAGAATACTATTACTGGCATAGTAGTATAGAAAGTGTTCTTTATCATTGACTTACTGTTTCCTTAACAGGAAATGTTGCTTAAAATTTGACATTGTATTTAAACTGACCAGTGCAGGTGGTTATTTTGACATAGTTTAAAAGAATTACTAGTAACAACTCAATAAAAATAAGCCACTTCCAAAACAGTCAGTGGTTATTTATGAATAATTTCAAATTAATTTGCTTAAACTATTGGAAGTTCTGTGAGTAACTGAAGATGGTTTCTGTGTAACTGTGCTTGGTAACTCTGGAAGTTCTGGCATATAAAAATATATGTATAAATTTGCTTTTACAAATTTAATTTTTTTCAATTGATTGCTTTACTTGTAGCTTTTGAGAATGGCTGTGTGGAGGATTAATTTTTTTTTTCCCCAAGACTTTGGTGGTGCATAAGGGCTGGCAGTATCCCAATTTCATAATTGTAGCTTTGTGAAGAAGGTTGCTCTGTTAAGGGTAAGATGGTAAGATATATTGTCTTCCAAACACATCTGAATATATGAGTGACACTGAGACTTGTCACGCTGACATCTGGAGTTTCATACATGTGTTTACGCAGCACTACTCTTCTGCTGGGCATACAGCTGGATGCTCTCTTTCAGGAGAGCTGTTGTGCAATATTTGCTTAGTCTCCTCCCTCTGTATGTGTACATCTAGCATGAGTTGGCAGCTTTCCGTCTGTTTGTTAAAAAATATTTTTAGTTACCTGTATATGGTAGAAAGTATCTGTCCTTCCTCATATGCATAGAGGTTCTCTGGAGCTGATCTTTGTTTGATACTTTGGAACTGGAAGGAGGAAATCAAAGTTGACAGGTTGCTTTTGTGTCCAAACTTCTCAAAACCTTGAGAAATGAAGAAGATACATTACCTGTGTAAGCATCAGGTGACTGCTTTTCTTTCATGTTTCAAGGCTTTCAATTTTCTACAGCTCTTTCAGACACTCGGAAATCAAAATTTACTGATAGATAGCTTTCAAATGTGTAACACCATAATATTCGTCACATGAGTATTTTTATGTATTCAGGGCCCATTAAATTAAACATTTTCTGGGTAGAAAGGATGAAAGACATGCTATTTATTTGAAACTGCAGTGAGGATTAACAGTTTAAAGAACAAGACAACAGTGTTTGTCAGAGCATCTAAAATAAGTTTACATATCCCTGATTTTAGTATCCGACCAGTCATGGCCAGAGTCACCATAATAGAACCACTTGTTTGTACTGGATAAATAGGCAGTGTATGAGAGAGTATAAACTTTTTACACTAATGGATGTTAATGTTGAACAGTTTGAATCCAAAGGAGATGAAGCTTGCACCTAAACAATTTGATGGGAAACACAGAAAATAAATGCTGCTGCAGATTGCCCAAAAATTTCTGGCTATTTTACTGCATGCAGATTTTAATTTCAGAATTACTTTTATTGCAACAAACAAACTTATTTTTAAAAACTTGAAGTATTTTAAGTAGTTCAGTAGAACAGAGTTCCTGTAATTTGTTTCCTGTTATGCACAAGTCATGGAAATGCTGATTTCTGACTACAATCTGCTGACAGGGCTACTTTCATTTCCATGAGGAAATCATTGCAACTAGTTCTTAATGGAGGGAAATGGAAGGACTGGTTGCTCTTGCTTTCTGTGACTTGTTTTGTGTACAAAGTCGATCAGTAATGCTTCACTGTAGGCTTATTTGTTTACTTGTATTTGAAATCTTGTTTTCTCTAATGGCTTGCTGTCAGGGGACATCTGTGCTGTAGATACAAAAGTTTTCCTACGGGAGTATAGAATCTCAGCAGGAACACCATCTTCTGAAGAGAGTTTTGTTAGCTCTGAGGAAGAAGGAGAAAACTACTAATGAACTTCAAAGTAATTAAATGGTGCTTATATGGAGAGGGGACCACTTACATTTTGCATTCTCATACGCAGTTTTATAGTTGTTTTCTATTGAGTAATGACAGAATCATCCTTAACAGATGGTGGTTTTTTACCTGCCAAATGACATTCAGAATGATCTTTCAAACTGATCTTGGAGTCTGTTACATAGAACCTGATCTTATACATGGCAGCAGAGGATTGTCCTTGTCCAGTATGCAACTTGTAGAAGAAGAATCTGCATGTGACTTCAATGTCTGCCACACCAGTGGATGGTAATTACTTATGAATGGTAGTGGAAGATTTCATCAGTTCCCTCTGCTATATACTGCATTAATTTATCTTTGAGTAGGCCAGTACTGGTCTTTACATGATCTCAGCTATTACTGTTGTCACTAGGACGGAGCAAGTAAAAATTCCCAATGAAGAAAAAGTGTCTAGACACACAGTTTCAACAGTTTCAGAACTCTGTACAGTATGTATGAGAAGGAGAAGTGTTGAGAAGAAAACAACCAAAACATGAACAGTGTTGGTAGCATATGTGCACATGAGGGGATAAATACTTTGTTTTTGTAAATTGAGAAAAACTTTTCCCCTTAGCCATCACGCACATCTGTCTCTTTATCCTAAATACAGAGCTTGAACTCTGATTCTCTTCATGAATGTAACTTCTGAATGGAGAAGTTGTGGAGAGGTTGTATAGCCTTTTCTAAGGCAGGAAAACATCTGCTCTCTACATTGAGATACCATACTTGGTTTAGTAGACATATGTCTCCAAACAGGAGTAGAATTGTCATCAGGTTAGTCATCAGAATTGTTGGTCATGTAAAGCGTTTTGAAGTCTAGATGTTTGTGGTTTTAGATAGAGCCTGGTATTAAGATAGGTTATACTTCACATTATATTTACAAATGAAGACATGTCTTTTAGTTTTGCCAGACTTAAACCACATAGGTCCTTAAATCTGGGAACCTGTTTTGACTTGCTGATTTGTTTAAACTTTAATATATTTTGCACATAGGTTCTTAACCTGTGATAACTATTGGTAGGGTGTAAGAGATGAGGCTTTACTTTAATTGAGGAAATAATCTGTTCTCTTTCTCTGTCATTCTTTCTACTATTCATTCTGAAGTTGGGGAAAAGCATACAACTTTTAGAAAAAGTTTAGAAAGATTAGAAAACCTGATTTAAGTGGAAAAATTATTTCCTTTGCAGTAACTTTCAGTTACAGTTAGGGAACAAGATAATGATGGCTGTTAGTTTTTCAGTCTCATTCCATTTCTCTAAAGGTTTGCACAGTTACATTTGTGATGGGTTATCAGGAAGACTGCAGCCAGAGGCTGGATCATGGCTATGCTACTCTTCCTGCATTTCTAAGTCGGCAGGAAATGTATGGAACTCTAGTGTAAAAAAGGCCCCTTTAAAAGCCTCCATTATGAAAAGTTTAGAAGCAGCCTATGTTCAGCACATTTTGATCAACATGTTGTTTTAGCTAGAAGAAATACCTTACAGCAAAGAACATTTCATAAAGGAGAATTTTATTCGTTTTTCTGGAAGAAATGCCTAACACTTACTTGTAAATGTTTATCTATAAATTTGGGTACAGTAACAACTTTGGAGTAGTTAAATAAGAATTATGTTCTGTATTCTAATTGAAAATGCCAGTGAAGTCTTAATTATAATGCAGTTGCATTCGGGGTTTATATTGAGTAACTAGATGAAGTTAATAAGTTAGTGCACTAGTATTCAAAGTTATTGTGGGCTTTAAACTACAAAGAGAAATGTTTATATAGGGGTGAAAGGGGAGAGAAACTATTTAGACTGGTACTTGAGTAGGGCAACATTGAAATCAAGTTGCATTTTCTACTAATTGGTGTTCTTATCCTTCTTTTACTTTTCAAGCTTGCAAAAGCCTTGCTCTGTAGAGGGTCCTTTGAGAGTTTGCTGTATTTTCATGTGTTCAATTTAGTTCTGTTTGTACTTTTCACAGACTGTAATTGCACTTGTACAAAACTAATCTGAATCTTGGTGAGCTTTTTCAGGTTACAGCTTACCGCAACCATGGAAACTATGAATTTATAGTTTGGATTTTTTTTCTCTTTGGTTTTGTTTTTCCCAGTGCTTGGAAGAAGTAAAGCAAATAATCCGGGCTAGTAATCTATATCGAATTGCCTTCAGTTATCTGTTATTTGTAAATTTATGTGTCCATGTGTGGTGTCCTTTAAGGCAACCTGAAACTTAGTGGAGGTGGACTTAGTACTGCAGCTGCTGTGAAGTTTTTCCATCCACCCATGACTGCTTCTCCTTATTTAAGATGGCAGATCCCTGCATGCCTTCTCCTTCTTGCTCCCCCCTCTTCTGCTGAGCAATGCAGCTTGTTTGTGTCCTTGCAGTGATCTGGATCAGTGATTCTTGTTTTTATTTGCCAGCTTTATTTGTCAGCTGTATAATTTTCCTGATAAGGTCTGCCTTATGGCTGCACAAACAAATTTTTTCAGAACTGAACAGACAGAAATGTTTGGAAAGGTACATGATCAAATTATCAGGCTTCTCTCACTGGTAATTTAGAACTACCTTTGTTAAAAGTCCAAGATTTTAAGAAGGATGTGAAAGCACTTGAATGCATCCAGAGGAGGACAACAAGGCTGGCTAGAGTGCTGGAAGATGTGTCTGGTGAGGAACCACAAAGGACCTTAGGCTTATCTACTTTGGTGAAGGGTGACCTCATTGTTCTGTACAGCTTCCTCAGCAGAGGAAATCGGGAGGGCGATGCCCATCTCTTGTCCCTGGAAGCTAGAGATAGGACATATAGGAATGGTTGAAAACTGTGCCAGGGAAGGTTCAGACTGCACACTAGGAAGCATTTCTTTGCTCTGGGAGAGTGGTCAAGCACTGGAATGGGCTTTCTAGAGATGATGGTGAATGCCCTAAGTCTGTCAGTGTTTAAGGGGCATTTGGACAGTGCCCCAGAGTGCTCAATTAGTTGGGCTAAATGATCACTGTAGATCTCTTCCAGCTGAAATAGTCTATTCTATCCTGTGCTATCCCATCCTGATCTTTCCCTTGCACTCTGATCATGGATGCAGTTTTCCTAAGAGCGCACTTTGCTCCTTTTATAGGAGAAGCATTATGGATTTGAAGTTTTTGTTAAGGGAGGAGGGGAATGGATAGTCTGACAGGAAAACTTTTATAGTAGCAATGCTATTTTGCTGTGCCTTGCCTTCCTTTCATTTCTGTTGTTGGTTTCTGCTCTCAGGAGGAAGTTTATCATAGTGCCAGAGATCATAATCTGGCTGGGTTTATTAATCAGTGCTTAGAGCAGTGTCTTGGTTTTAATAGTGAGGTATGCCTTACTCAATGGAAAATGTTTTAAAACTAAACTTAAGATTGGACAAAGAGAAGCTACTAGTGAGAAGGAAGAGATCAGTGATTTTTTTTTTTTAACCAATTTTACAAAAAACCAGGGGGAAGATAAATGAAGGGTGAAGGACTGGGGAAGGAAGCAGGATATCCTGTAGTCCCAAAGTGTGAATTTTAGTTCATGGAAAATAATGGAAGATATGAGAGGATGAAGAGAGAGTACACTATTTAGTATGCATTTAATTTACAGTATTTAGTTTAATACGATGGGAAGTGAAAGATGACAAGACCCCTGGTAATATACAACAAAAATATCTTTTGCTATAGCCTAGAAATATGAAATAGAAAGTTAGTGGTAGCAGCTGAGGCAATTTTAGTTTGGTTTACATATATGGGGTTAATGGGAACTAACAACAATTGGTAAAAAACAGATCACTTCCTGATTTAAGTGATTAAAATGAAAAGCAGTTATTAAAATGCATAGGTTCAGCATGTTGTGTTTCATAGTTCTACTTTCTGTTTATCTTTAGGGAGAAAGGAACAATGGCTTTGATGTCCTCTATCACAATATGAAACACGGACATTTGTCTACCAAGGACTTAGCAGATTTTATCAGAGAAAGGCAAGTATTCATCCTATATTTTTAATTTTAATCTAATCCTATATTGTGGGGGTTATTGTTTATTATTGTGTTTAACAGTAACATGCAAAATATGTAAACAAAATACATAAAAATCCATTCTCATTTTAATATATCTCTTATATTCTACAGGAATATCCATACTTACTCCATTCACTTAGAACTGAATAGGAGCTCCTAAGCATCAATTAATAACAAGCTTCTAATTTTTTAGATTTCATTTAAAAAATGAGAGTAAGAAGCTAGAAATATCACATTAGGTATGCAGCAGTTTATTTAAATTAATCTCAGTTTTTAAATTTTGTTTGGAAGGAAAATGATAGCTTAAAGTTGCAAAAATTATCAGTCTAACAAAGTTTTTTACTATAGATTTGAAATTAGCCTATTAGCAACTGCTAGTATAAAATGAAAAAGGCTATGGTTTCAGGTATTGAGACATGAGGTTTGTTAAAGAAAGGGAGTGATATATAGGGACAAGAAAATAATATGCAGAAAATAATACAGGTTCTTCTATATGGGATGGAAAGACAAAACTGATGATTTACAGCAACTAATGCTGGTTTTAGTTCTTTGTGAAAGAAGACTGCTGCTGCTGCATTGAACATAAGGATTTCCCTTCTGAACAAAATTAACTGTATGTCTACTTCGGAATTTTGTGTTTCCTCAGTTGCTGACACTAGATAACACATGGAAAATAGTTGCAAGATACTGACTGAAGACTTTTTTCAATTATGGCTTCTTTCGGTAGAAGCTGTTCCAAAAAATGGATTTCTTCTTCAAAATTTAAGTTTTGGCCTCAGATAGATCTCAACTTAAAAAGTACTTTTAAATATCCACAAAATATAACTACCACAAATCTGACAGATACTTCATTGCACTGACATTTGCACAGTTTAAAAGGGAACTGGGGAAAATAGCAAAAAATCTTTTCACTTACTAGAAATGGGCAAGTTCTAGAGTCCACATGTGATGGGCACTGTTTTGGAAGGACTGCACAACCTTGTGTTTTAAGAATCTCTGATTTCAGAGAATGCATTATCAAGCCACAAAGGGTTCTAGTGAAATCCTGAGTTGGATTGAGCAGAGGGATATCACAGTGTTCACATTTAGTATGAAACACTTAATTCGTCACAAACTTGCATTTTTAATATTTGCCTTGTATTATCTGTGTGAGTTCCTGAATCTTTCCTTTGAAAGCTGCACTAATTTTTGGAATCACTCAGTTTTTACAGCAGCACATCATGGACCTGAGCTGTATCTTACCTGGACACATTTAAGTTTATTGGTTTTACATCCTTTGCATTTAGATTTACCTTCATATTTTGATGAGAAATGTCTCACTCTCTCTGCATCTTGTCTTGTTTATGTTGTATTCTCTGGGCATGCTCCATTTTATTAATACTGGTCCTAAGTTGAAAGGTCTTAAGTAAATGGGTAAAAAATAACTTGATGCTGTATCTGACTTGGTTTCTTTGCTTTATTATAGTGGCTTGAGTTCTTTCTACACAAAATCCCTGCTAAAAAGAATATAATGTTCTATGGTTTTTTAGCTATAAGCTTCTGTAAACTAATTTTTAAATTATTTTAAAGTAACTTTTAAATTATGTGCCTTTGCAGTCAATAAATAAAATCTTTGGACCTTCTTTCATATGTTAAAATGTTTCAGCTCAAGCTCCTGCCAATTATTTTTAGTGATTTGTCAAGATGAGGACAGGATTTTATTCCCCGTTTAAGTAACATTTGAAGATTATTGAACATGTAGGAATGCATGAGGATCCACATGGATACTTTATCCTCAGTGGGAGGTCAAGAAATGTTTTTTCTTGTGCATGGATCAGGATATGCTGAAGAGATATACAGCCATCTTACAGCATTTTTTGTAAGATCTGTGAAATAAAATCAGTTCTCATTAACTCACTAAGATAGAATCTGAGTGCGGTATCGCAATTTACTTGACCAAGCTATAGTATTGTTCCTTAACAGTAGCTTGCCTGTGTCAACGATGCACACGAGATGCACTAAATTCAGTCCTTTCCAGTGACCTTCTCCCATCAGGATATTAAACATCCATTGTGTGTTGTAAAAACATATTTAGCCTTGTTTTTCTGCTGCATTTCAGTAAGCCAGATGGCAATTAACAAAAAGCAGTTGAATAACAGATACCCCCTTTCAAGTAAGGGTTGAATCATTAATCAATAAGAGCCTAAGCTGCTAGTAGTTTGACATACAATTTAGATTCAAAGAAATGGAAATACTTCAAATATTTGGTGTCCCTAGTTCACTAAAAATATTTGAGAGTCCATATCCATGCAGTGAAGCCCTTTGCTGTGGTTGTGAAGTTACTGTGGGATGTCATTCAGTTTCCTGGGAAGTAAAAATGGTTCAGTAGAACACATTTTTTCACATGGGTCAAATTCTTGGTCTGAAAAAGAAATTGGATTGGGCAGTACTTGAGCAGTATTTTACCATGCTTTTCTTGTCCACGATCTATTTTGTGCATTTATTTATTGCAAAGAAGTTGAGATGTTGCACACAATCATCTGTTCCCCTTCTTCTACAGATGATAGTCTGGATATTGTTTTACAGTAGTGTTTTCTGCTGGAAATACCTTAAGTGGATGAGTAACATTTATTAGGAGCCATCTAGATCTAGTGGTTTTTTGCCCTGACTTTTAGGTACCTGATTTTCTGAACACTTCGCTGTGAAAATAATTTTACATCCATTTGAACTTTGCATCTGGTCTTCCATTCCTTTTTTACACATTGGCCTTTTTTCTGTTGTTTTTTTTCCCCAGAAGTGGAGACAGAGTGAAAACTGAAAACTATTGCATAGATAGAGACAGATCTGAGTTGGTGGTAATACTTTTAACAAGTTGGAGTACCCTTACCCTTTCTAGGTAGAGCAGTCATATGGTCAGTAGGATTGCTGGAGTCTCCAGACTAGCCAGAAAATGTACTTTTTTATAAAGTGATTTCACATGGAAAGGAGGGATGGCTCAGTGCATTTGGATGTACAGACTGCTTAGGGCACAAAGGACACGTGTCTGAAGCCCATCTCTGTTACTTGTGCGGTTCAGAATAGTGTTCTAGTTGTGTATAGCCTAATTGGGGAAGAGTATTGTTTCCTTTTCTCCAGCCTTAAAAATGGTATTGAAAAAATGTGTAAGATACGGAATAACTTTTTAAATTATTGTTAGCTTAAGCAGTTAAAAAAAATTGCTTTGAAAATTTCTGTAAGTACATTCTGAGATTGTAAAGTTTTTTTCACTGGAAAAACAAACATTTGAAATGCCTTAATTTGTAATAATATTTCTATGCTGTGTCTGCTTTCCTACTTGATGTCCCTATAAGGAGTAGAAGTTTTCCTCCTTGTCTGTGTTCAGTGAGTCAATACCAATACAATTTTCACTTTTTGAGTTTTGTTCTTGAGTATTTTTTACTGGTCGAGTACTAAAAGAGGTGAGAGCCAGTTGGATCTGTGGTTCAGAACTTTGTCATCTGAAGGAGTGAGTTTTCTGGCAGTCTGTCTGCTCAGTGTTGGTAAATTTTAAATGGGACAGGTTATCTGCTGAAAGATTAGATACCAGTTCTTAGAATCATCAAATCATAGAATGGTTTGGGTTGGAAGGGATCTTAAAGATCATCTAGTTCCAGCCCCTCAGCTGTTGTCAGGGACACCTTTCACTAGAGCAGATAGCCCCATCCAACCTGGCATTGAATAAAGACCATGCTTTGTTTGTTTTGTTTTTTAAAGAAGTGAAAATGAAAAGGTTGAGCTGCCCGCATAGCTGTTTTTTCTTTAAATGTGGAGATTTTGTAGGTGAACTGTCTTGTGTTTGTGTGCATTTAAAATCTGAACTGTTTATATCTAAGAAATCACTCTGCTTATCTAGGAAAGAAAGAGACACTGGAATGTGTTGGCTTTTCTCCAGGAGTCTTTCTAATGTATTTCTGCACCAACTGTAAGCATCATAAAAAGAATCTTTTAGATCAGATGAAACTAGTAATGCGTATGTTTCCATTGAACTTTTAAATATTTAGCAGATCCCAAGCAAAGACACCTGTTCAAATGGGTAAAAGTTAATTTACTAAGAAAATCAGTCTATTACCTGTACAATAGAGTGCTCTGAAAAGTCAGTTGATAGGCCAAGTGTACTAACTGGTCATCTTTCGGTTCTTAGTGTTTTTAACTGATGTATGTGAATACTCTGTGGAGAATTGCAGAACTCCAGTTTTGCAGAGATAGTTCAGGCAAGTATGCTATAAATTGCTTCAAAGAAAAGGAATGTGGATTTTGGTCAGAATTCCTGTGTTTTAAAAATAAAGTGGAAAAATAAGGCACTCAGGTACAAAATCTGGAAGACTTTGAGAGAATATGTGGATGATTAATAAAAATATGTTGTTCATCATCATTAAAAAAAAATAATTTTCTATGTTTGGTGCATATGTGCTTGCTGTTGCTGTGCAGTGTGCAAGATTTCCAAGCCGTGGAAATTTGAACTTAGAATCAAAGATACGATCACATGTGAAAGGAGGATAAAGTTAACTGACTTTATTTTTATGGTGAATAACTTTGCAGTAGGTGATATTTAAAATGAAATTTATTTGTTGCATGTTGCAGTTTGATCCCCTTCTCCAAAGAAATTTCTAACTAACTGGATAGTTATTTTGAAAGTTCAGTGTGTTTTTATACATGCCCCTCTGTTTCTCTGTTTTTCAGGTGAATACTGCTACTTTGTTTTCATATTTTCACAAGACAGTTCTTTTTGCTTGGAAGCTGTTGCTGTAGAACAGAAATAAACACCTCTGTCTCAGGTTATACCTCATGGTATAACTTGAGAGAGGGATGCATTCTTTGACTACCTTTTTTTCTTCTCTCTTGTCCTGTGTAAAGGTATCATGCAGCATGAAAAAATTGCTCCAGGGTTTTCAACAAAAGGCAATTATAGTATTCACTCAAATCTAGGATGCTTCTAAATCTAAGTTGACATTACATAATGAATATTGGTTTAGGGTGAAAAATTGAAATACTGTGTCTTTAATAATAGGTGTGTGAGGAAGATTGATAGGGAATGACTTGCAGGGAGTTGCTGCTTAATAGGTGATTCCTTGCAATTGCCCCTGCAAGAGGCTCTAAGGAGGAAATCTTTGCCAACCCTTGGATTTTGCATCTGTAAAAGACAAATGAAACTGTGTTTGAGTGAAGGAAAATATAGTAACACTTTGTGTAGGGAAGACGTTTTCACAAATTGAGATTTTTTTTTCTAAAAATTAGTATAAACAGTAGAACACAATGGTTATCATTGCATGTTGTTTGAGTTTCTAAACTCAAATATCACTACATTAAGATCTTAAACAAAAGAATGACCTACCCCCAATAACAAGACTAGACAAGACCTTGCTTTAGTGTAATTGCTCAGTAAACATCATATATTGTAAAGTTTTCATTACGAATACATTTTATTTTGTTACTCTCTAACTCTCTCCTGCTTAGACAGTGCTAGATAGGTGATTGTTATGACACTGTCTGTTACTAAGGAATGTTCATGGCAGTGGAGAATAGCAAATAGAGAGGAAGGAACTGGCTTTTTCAAGCCTTGAGTTCCTAGTTTTCACTTGTTCTGTTTCTGCAATGTTCTGCCTCAAGATTCTTACATAATTTAAAAAAATATACTAATGTGATTTTTCATATAAGTTTTGAGGGATCATTTCAAAGGAGTGATTTTTAGCTCAAATAAAAAGTCCTCTGTTTTGCACCTTTAGAGTGCATATTCAGTCTTCATATCTTCAAAATTTTGATTATACTTTTGATGGCTTTCTTTGGCAGGGCTACAATAGAGGAGACATATTCAAGGTCAATGACAAAACTAGCCAAATCAGCGAGCAATTACACACAACTTGGGTAAGTAGGTGTACATAAGAGAGAAGTAAGTGACTGTATACATGCTAAGAATCAAGTTTGATTCTGAATGTTTTATTGATGTTGAAGATCAGCATAAGTTTGCCACCTTTAAAAATGATTGTTTAGTCTTCAGTAACCATGCAAAAATTCATGCAGCTATGACAAAGGCAGCACAGTTCTTTAAAACTGAATAAAAAAACCAAAGCCTGAACACAGAAAAATTGTCTGTTCCCCTGTGTTTAAAGCTGAGTTCTTTTCAGACATTGTGAGTACTATTATGTACCCTCAAGCCTATGGAAATTATTTTGAGAATGTATGGCCTGCAAATGTGGCAGTGAATTTATTTATATTATTTCTGATTTTTTTAATCTATTCTCAGAGATGTTCAGAATGAGATTTTTCCACAGACTTGTTCCATATTTAAATGAAAGTTTTATGCATAGGTTATATGCTTAAAAACTAGAATGATTAATGGATGCTTTTGCATTAGAAAGATAAGCCAATGATAATTCAGACTTCTTAGATTAAGCTAGATTTTTTTTATTTGTAGTAATGTAACCTAGAAATGTGGAATCTTTCATCAGTGAATTATTTGATGCTTGTTACTGCTTTTTAAACTAACGAGCAGATACAGAACCTTTGAACATCAGAGCTTTAAAGCCTATGGTTAGTATTGAATTTTTAGCAGCATTAGCCAGGAAATCAAGGCAGAAGTGTATCTTTAGAATAGATGGAGAAAGTCCATTCAGCTTAGAAAAATGATCCCGCCTCTTTGTTCATCTTTGTTAATCAGTAAATCCCTTTTAGTGGCAGACCATCTTTGCCAATATTTTTTCCTCCATCTTGTGGCTGCAATGATGTAAGACAACTAAAAACTTAACTGACCAAGAAATCCCTGATTTGTTCACACTGTTCAACTATATACATAGTAATACTCACTACATGTTAAATTATTTTAAGCTGTTCTTGCATCATCTTGGCATTATTGTGTGCTGATGATAGTATTAAATGAACTTTACTGTGTTTCACTTTATTAGAGTCAATACAAGTAAAACATAAACCGTGGAAAAATTAGTAGGTAGGATGCCAAGTACATTTGGAACATAAATAATAAAAATTTATGGCAATTGGGTATTTTGTTAGTTTCAATTTTAGGAAGAGAAGTGAACTGTAAACTTACAGATTATCCTTTAGCACAACTGAAAAATTGCCAACTGAAAGAGAATAGTCCAAATTAACATAAAGTATTTTTTTCCTCAATCTAGGACATTTGCACCAGTTTGGGATGTTTTCAAAACCTCAACAGAAAAACTAGCAAGTTGTCACTTGGATCTTGTGCGGAGATTACAAGAACTAATAAAAGAAGTTCATAAGTATGGAGATGAGCAGATCAAAGCTTATAAAAAGGTTATTAATTCTTTTTAATGTGTTCAATGACTTGTTACCGGGAAAATGAAAATGGTTTGGTTTTGACAACCATGTGATATTTGGCAGACTAAAGAAGATGTTTCAGGAACTTTGGAAGCAGTGCAAAATATTCAAAGTATCACTCAGGCCTTGCAGAAATCAAAAGAAAACTACAATGCAAAGTGTGTAGAGCAAGAACGCTTGAAAAAGGAAGGAGCAACACAGAGAGAAATTGAAAAGGTAGCTCTTTCACATCTTACTTAAATTGTGCTACTAACTGTTGTACATGTTCACCTTGTATTAACAAGTGGAATGCTCAGAAAGGGTTAAATGAAGTTAAAAGTAGTAGTTGTGACTATTTGATAATGTGCATGATCTTGTGAAAACCCTAGTTGTGTTTTGTTTACACTTACTTCCTTATCTGTTCTAACTGCACTAAAGTTCTAATTCTTCCCTCTGTAAATACCTGCATCAAATGATATTTCTGGGTAGTGGCTTCAAGAGAAATTGCACTCAATTGTTTTAGCATCTCTTATGTTTTGTAATGTATTTCCTTATGTCAATACTCAAATACTCAATGTCCTTGTTACTGAACTCAGAAGTAATTGTGCTATCCCTGCAGTGAGATAAAATAGCTAAGTACATGAGTATTTGAAGTCTGTTCGATAAGGAAAACTTGTTATCAACACTTTCACTGCTGTTTTCAAGGGTTCCAATTTCATGTACAAGAAACTCAAGGGATGAGTATCTTGAGTTGTACTTAGTATTGTTCTTGGATTGGGGGTGTGGGGGGTGGGTGTGTGGTCCATTCACAGAATCACTCAGTGTCTGAGGTTGACAGGGACTTCTGGAACTTATTTTGTCTATTCCCCATGCTCAGGCAGGGGCCAGTTGCTCAAGACCATGCCTAGGTGGCTTTTTAGTGTCTTCAAAGATGGAGATTTCATGGTCTCACTGGGCAGCCTGTGCCAGGGCTCAATCACATTCACAGAAAAAGATGTTTCCTGAGGTTCAGAGGGAACCTTTTGTATTTTCTGTTAGTGCCCATTGTATGTGGTTCTGTGACTGGGCACCACTGGAAAGAGCCTGACCTTGTCTTCTGTGTACCCCTCCTTTCAGGTATTAATATCTTGGTAAGATTCTCTCTAAGGCTTCCATTCTTCAGGCTGAACAATTCCCCTAGTCTCACTTTTCTCATGAGAGAGATGCATCATCACATTCATGGCCCTCTACTGGACTCTCTCCAGTGTGTCTATGTCTCTCTTGCAATGAACAACCCAGAACTACACCCCAGTAGTAGTCACTACTCCAGGTGTGGCCTTACCAGTGCTGAGTAGAGGGGAAGGAACCCCTTCCTTGACCTGCTGGGAAAAAAGTAACTTTTTTCTGTTTTCAGGAATCTAACTAGTAGATGAAAGAGGTCACATTTCCTTGCCTCTAACTATAACTTCTCTTATTAAATCTTGATTCCTCTGACTATTTCCATTTCAATTAACCGATCTGTGTAGGACTTTGTTCTTTTTAGAATGGTCTTTGTGCATTTTGTCCTGCTATCTTGATGGAGCAGATAGAGTTGGTTATTGTCTTTTCACTGATGACAGAAGTGATTCTGTTGACTGTTTCAATTATTTTATCTTGGTATAAATCTAGCTTTTTTTTCCCCCAGCTTCTGTCTCAAATGACAGTTGATGCTGGATTCTAGACATGAATCAGAAATATGTGTATTAGCAGATGTTTTGCTGCCAGCATATTCAAAGTATAATTTTTCTGAATGCTTGTAAACAGCATTTTCATAGGAAAAGTTGCCTTGAGGGAAGGCTTTTTAAGATGTAGCCAAAAGATTATCCTTGTTCATTTGGAAACAAAAAAATATTCAGCATGGCAGATACCTACATGAGAAGGGAAAAAGAATAAGCAATGTAGGAGGAGGGTAATTTTTCTACTGTTTTATGCATCTTCCTTAGATACAATTAGGTCATAGTTAAATGCTCTGCAGGTACTTAATAAATGTTTCCAATGGAAGCGGGTAACTGTCACTGTCACATCTTCTCAGTCATGCTTCTGTTCAAATTTACACTTGCAGTTTCATAAACAGAGTGACCAAATACTGTATTCATTTATTTTTCCGTTTGTAGATAATAGATTTATTACTTTCAGTGCAGCATGAAAATTGTTTTCTGTCAAAGTCACAGAGGTGCTTTTTCAGAAAACAAGGGATCTACAGCAGTCTACAAAGGTTTATCACACAGCCAAATGTTTGGAGAGATACTTTATTGAAGACTTAGAAGAGGTTATCCGAGAACTTACAATTTTCATTATTGTGTAATAATTTCCTGTTCTCTGACACGGGAACTTCTCTATTTGTAGAGACTTAACAAAAAATACTTGACTGATTCTTATTCTTTTATGTACTGTAAATCTGGTAAAAACAGCTCTAGAAATTGCTGCATCTGAGAATAGTCACATTTGTTTTCAGAAGAGATTACTAGTTAATCATACATTGTCCACGTGTTTTATAATTTTGTCTGACCTGCTGAGTAGTTAGATTTTTAATTGCTCTTCAGCACGTAATACTTGGATTCTCCTCATTATTCAACATGATAGAAGATGGAGGATGTAGTTGTTTTCTTTTTGTCAAAATCCCATGCACGTGGGGTTCCATTAAAAATGCTTTGCCAAAAAACCCCTTTTTTATGTCTTTTAACTTGACATTTCCTTCCTTTTCAGTGATTAAATTTGGAATAATCTTACTGCAAAACAGTCTTAATTTTAAAAGCAAGATTTCATGAAACATGTAGTATTTTCAGCATAGTAAATGGCAGTTGGGAAACAAAGATAAGACTGTGTGCTTCTGGGTGATTCCCTGGCATAAAAAGTGTAAGAGTGGGAATCACAAAGTAAAATTCAGGAAAATGAATTGATGGGGTTTGATCAACAACTTTTCTGTATTATCCATATTCTTGTTACATGAAATATTTTCAGGTTTTGTTATGCTGAGTTTAGAAGACTATGTGACTAAAATTTGCCTAAACTTCCTTTGCAACTGGTAAAACAGAATTGTAGCTTTGGTTCCTATTCTTTTGGAGTGCTAATGGTATACTGTTCCTCATGATTATCTGTTATTTTTCTCTTGGAAATTGTGGAATCTCTCTCTGTTGCCAGAGGGCATCTTGCTATTAATTAATTTGAAATTATAGATAACACTCAGCTTTAAAAATCCTTGCAAGTAAAAAATAGATTCCATGGCACAGATTAAATTGATTTGAAAGGAGGAGGAGGGCTACTCAGAACTAGAACAAATAGTAAATATACGACTCTTTTAACTGTTGTCATTAACAATTCAGGAATACTTTTGAGTTACAACTGATGGGAAATTCCAGTGAGATCAAATAAGCATGTTGAATAAAGAAGATAGGAAAGAAAATGATGTTCAAGATGATTTTCATTTTCATTGGCATTTAACTTGGAAATAGAATGTACAAAGGTTTGGAAGACTTCATCTTGTGCATCATGCTGTAAACTCTGAAAATAACTTTTTCTCTACTAGAGTTACTCACTTCATTCCATTTGTTCTGCATGTAATACTGAGATTTTCCTGTATTTTGTGTTGTGTTTTACTTAACTCCCAGAAAGATTTTGGTTTATTAGCAACAAAAATGAAAAAAAGTATAAATCCCCAAAGCAGTAATATAAATAACACTGACCTGTCTAAACCTGACCATCACTATGTTCTGCACTAGCTTCACTTTCAAATATCTACTAATCTGTTGATGTAACTCCTGTACTTTTGAGTATCTTCCTTCATTTCTAAGAGAACTTCACCCTCGTGGTTTTTTTACCATTGATTATTTCAGAATTGCACTTAGAACTGTTTGCTCTGTATTCCAACTCTGCTTTTTTCCCATTTTGCTGTTGCAAATATAAATCTGTTGTTCATATTTGACAAAAGCTAATGACTTGCCTTCAGCAATAGAAGTTTGATTTCAAAGTAAGTATATCATAAATTCGTCATTGCTGATAAGGGGAAGGGATTTAACTGAGTTATATGCTTTATTACGTTTGTATGTGATTTGTGTATAGTAAAATCTCTAATAGTCTGAATCCGAGATATTTGCTGTTGAAATTTTGTTATGACACTTCTCTGTTTCAGTATGTCTCTGGATAATATTTAGAGATCATCCTAGGCTTTCTTGTAATAGCAACTTTGAAAACCTCTGTGTGTGACATTTGACACATTTTCGTATTGATCTCTAGGCAGCAGTAAAATCTAAAAAAGCAACAGATACCTATAAACTGTATGTGGAGAAGTACGCTGCATTTAAATCTGATTTTGAACTGAAAATGACAGAAACAGCACAGGTAAGTGTTGCATTAAATGAGTTACCTTTGAAGTAGGTTAACGTATTCTGTTTCATTTCTGGAGCCATCTGAAATCAAAGATTTCAAAAAACTGGTCCCTTTGAAAATTGATTTGTTTGAAGGGCAAACACCTACTGTGTATGTCTTTGAATGACACAGTGGAGTTATGGCACTCTAGAAGATGTTTTGAAGACATTTTTGGAAGAAAGCAAAATCAACTTCTGGAATTGTTGTATATGCATTGTGATTATGTGACAAATTCTCTGAATTGCTGGGCACCCAGAACTTATTCATAGGAGTTTTAATATTGGGATCCATCATGGTTTTTCATTATTATTTCATCAAACACTTAAGTTACAGCTTTTTAAATTGTCTTCCCAGGATTTACCTGAGGTTGTGAGAATCTGTTACATCTGTTTAAGATTCTGGGGATTTTTAAATGATTGTCTGTATTCCAGAAGATTTCCAGTTGTCTGTATCATTGCATATGCCATTTCTTGCTACATTTTAAACCACATTTGTCCAAGTGTCCTTAGTTCCTTAACTGTACCAGTCCTTTTGCTTAAAGTTTAAATTTTCACTTAATGTTATAATGGACATCTCTCAACTTTCCACATCTGTCCATACTGGAAATGAAAACTCTCATTCTGCCTATTTAAGATGTATATGCAGAATTCATTTTAAGTATGATGGTGTAGCTGCATCCACAGTGTGGTTACACAACAAAAACTTTAAAGATGATGTGATAGGAAATATAACATCCTTGAATATATGGAAGCCCACTTCTATGTGAAGCCCACCCTGTATTATCTTAATTCAGAGTGCAGATCACCTGAAAATATGCTGATTAGTTCTGAAAATAAAACCAGTGAGGGGTGTGAATATTTTCATTTCTTTCAGTGCAAAATCAGTTGGCTTAGCATAAGTCTGTCTTAAAATGTCCAGTAAAAGAAATAACATCATAGGGTAGGCTACAGAGAATGACCATATCCTCTGTAATTAAGAGGAAGTTTACTGGAGAAAAAGACAATAATTTTAATTTCCCTGATTGATGACTGCAGAGGTTTGTAAGTATGGCAGAAGATTGAGGGTCTGAGAAATTAGAGGTATTTGTCTTGTCTGTATGGAGCTGTGTTTGTGAATCAGAGTAGCAGGAGGTGTGAGATAGGGATCTTCGCAGAGCCCTGGGAAGATTGGAGAGAGGATTAAGTGGTGCACCAAAGTTTGGACACACTTGAAAGGGAAGTTACAGAAATACGCAGAGAACTATGAAAGAGCAGAAGTAAACAAAGATTTCAAGACTGTTATGCTTGACTGCTGGGAAGGATGACATCATTTTTAGTTCTGATTTTTGGCCAGGAAGGGGCCATTGAAAACTTTGGAAGTGATTTTAAAGTGGCTGTCAGCTGGGCAACCTGGGTAAAATTGAACAAACTGCAAAAATTATGTATGATCAATTTAAAGATCAAATGAATGAATTGTATTTAAAGAAGCAAAGAATGTAGATTTAACTAGAGAAAGCATGCATATATTTACAAGGACGAGCGTGTTCTAAAACAGGAAGTGCAAAACAGATCCGGAATTAAGATTTCCCAGGTTAGACGAAAAAACTAGACTCTTCAGTAATGGAGAAAAGAGGAGTTATTTGAACACACCCTGAGAACATTTTCTTTTGGTAGAAATAGGTGAGATTTTTTTTAAGGGTTAGATGGAAGTTCAAAAAGTAAAAAAATCTCAGTAACTGTTCTAAAAGGATATATTGCTTTCTAAAGTACGTTTTTTCATAACTCTGAATTCTGCACATTACTTTTTTAAACATGGTAATTACTGTCTTAAAGATCTGGAGGAAAAAGATTGCTTGGTTAGATTTTTGCATTTTAGTGTATTTAATTCTTAAAATTTAAGATTTAGTGTTTCAAGAAATATTTTCATAATGATTAATTGCTCATATGTGTTTGCAGAAATTTCAAGACATAGAAGAAATGCACCTTCTTCGTATGAAAGAGATTATACAATCATTGTCGAATACCATAAAAGAAATTCATTTACAAATAGGAGAGGTATTTTTTATACTATCTTTTTTTGTTTAGATTATGCTTTATGTTTTTCTTAAATATTAAATGGAATATTTCTTGCTGTTTTTGTGGTAACTACATCTTTCAAATGATGGAAATTCAACATAAACTCAAATTTCCATGGCTTTCTGTAGAATTTGTAAGTTCAGTGTCACAAAATTTACAGAATTAAGTCTGAATAAATTTTGTCTTAAAGAAAAAAAATAAAAGAGCACAATTTGAAGGATTTTTAGTGTATTTCTAAATACTCCTCCCTGGATATTAATTTAGCACTCATTTCACACATAATTAGGATACTATTTCTTGAATTAGAGCTAGAAAGTATCACTCTGAAAAGTTTCCGAATATTTTATACTCTTCAATTTTATGAGCAAAAGATCTTTAGTAACAGAAGCTTTTACAGTATCCTTTGTTTAGATGTAAGTTGGTTTAATTAATAATCTTTATAAGTAATCCTTAATTTTTTGATTTTTGCAGTGTCATTTTATTTGCGTACACTTCGGTGCTGAGGTTTTCTTCTAATGAATGATCATCACAAGGGTCATGCTATTTATTTCTAAAGCAAATACACATCCTGCCTTGTTGGAAAAACCTATTAACAACATGTTGTTGTTCCTTTGTTAGACCAAAAATATTACAACAGTAATGCTTTTACTCAAGCAGGTGGGAGTTGTGATAATACAGTGGTATCAGTTCACACCCTAAATTGGTGCTGCTTAAAAAACTGCTTGTCTTCCTGACATTATAATGGGACAGGTTGCTGACGAATTCAGAAAATTATGTATACACAAGTTGTTTAGATGGAAGAAATAGAAGTAAAACCTAAACCTGTCATTTCATTTTTTGTCTGTATTGTACCCTCACTTGCTAATACTACAGCGAAGAGAGGGTGTTTCCTAGGTAAAATACTATTTATTTCTCTAAGTCCTGTAATGAATTTTAGTGGGAAGTATTTTGAACCTTAACCACAGCAAAAACTACTTTTTAAAGTTAATTGCATTCTTTTTTTTTTTTTGGAGGTTCACGAAGAGTTTATTAATAACATGACAAATACTACAGTTGAGAGTTTAATACAGAAATTTGCTGAGTCAAAAGGAACTGGCAAAGAAAGACCTGGTAAGAGATTAAAACTAACAGAATAGGAAATATTAGCTTTAAAACTGGAAACTTCCATTCCAAATAAAAGGTTAAACCCATATTTGTTAATGTGCTGTATTTTTTAATGTACTTGCAAGTTCAAATTCTTAATATTAATTAACTTTGTTATTACATGATTCACAGAAATTGGTAACAGAATTCGTTATGTGCATGTACTATTTGTATTCATACAGCTTGGTAATTTGTAGGTCTGTACTGCCAAACTATAGTGTTTCCTGGAACATCAGGGAAATTGGTCAAGAAGCTGTAGTTCCTTGTACAAATTATGTGTTGTCTGCTATGTACAAACTATGTGATTCTGTGTAAATTATATTTCAAAACTTTATTTAATATAAACATATTCAGAGCAAATGTCTATTAAACTGCTCATTGAACTGTTGGAACAGTTTCATCAATTTGTTCAGCTTTCCAAATTACCATTTTAATAGATACGCAATATCTACTTTTTTATAAAATGCATTTTAATATACAATAATGTGTATTGCTTCTTTAGTGAGCAGCAAATTAAACAGTACTCTCTGAAGGTAGTGCTGGTTGAGTGTGGTGTATAAGACTTTCCTGGACTGGCATAAAAAGGCATTCTCACAGTACTGCCTATGCAGTGTCACTTTAATATTGGCATGGATATACAGTCACTGGGAGTGTGAATTCAGTAATTAGTGGTACTGTTTCCTTCAGTGCTGGGAGTCCTTGCTAACATCTGTGTCTTCTAGTAGAGGCACACAAAGATGATTTTTCCAGAGCAAGAATGTACATTCTAGAGTAGACCACGAAAATTTATAATAAATTGTTAAATGTGATTATTAGGTATCTTGCAATGTGTCTGTGAGGTGTTTTTAACATAACATTGTTTCATATTCTTTCTGTGATCCTCTAATGCTGATAACCAAGTGGGCTGAGGTAAGATTGCATATGGAACGATTTTTGAAAGTTTCCTGTGTATTTTGCAATTTTTCCGTAAAGACTAAAAAAGGAAATGTGTGAACTTCAGGGTTTCAAGTTCAGTTGGTCACAAACAGGACAAAGACACGTGACAATTCAGTGTTCAGACCTCTTTGATTAGCTGTTGCCAAGATGTCGTGGCTAGGGATCTGCATCTTGCATTTAAGATTCTGGCTGCCTGGGTTACAAAGACCCTTGCTAAAGTGTCCTTGAGCATTGTGCCCTTCAAGTAATCCATGCTATTAGTGTGCGTTTTGCTAGACGACACAGTAATTTTAATAAAAGTAATACTTCACTTTTTAATTTCACAGACAAGTTATGCACATTTTGTACTTGATGCTTTACAGTTCTTCAAATCCCATCTGTACTTACCAGAGCCAGCTTCTTCAAATATATTCTAAGAAAGTTAAGCGAACTATTTTAAGGAAGGATAGCACATTTAGTGTGTAAATGTATGCACCTCAAATTTTAAGTGTTAAATTATTGTATTGATACCAGTTTTGTGAAGCAGTCATGGTGTAAGGAGAAAGCATAGTCAAATTCAGCAGCAAAAGAATTCAAGTTCACGAGTAGTTTTGAAGTGTCAAGGACTAGCGACACAGACCACTAATGATGTTAATTAAGGTTGCTGCTTCTAATATATTTAGTATATTTATTTTATTAACTTGTAATCATAAAACTTTGACAATTACAAAGATTTGGAAGGCAAAGTGAGATATCAGCCTTGTAAAAATGAAAAGAAAACATCCACTGTTAAGGACTACTTTTTCTTGATTAAACCCCCCTTTTTTTCATCTGAGATCTTTTCATGATAAAAAGATATTTCAATTCATGGAGCAAATGCTGGAAGTCTGTGGGATGTATTTATTAATTGAGCTGAGGAAGGAGGCAGCTCCTCAGAAAAATCTAAATATTCAGTGTAAAAAGTGATTCTGACTTGGTGTACAAAATAAATGCAGAAAAAATGTCTTAGGGATGTCACTGTTGGTTTTGATCCCTGTTCTAAATCTGTTTGAAGGCAATACTTTAAAATTCCCCAGGACTATGTAGGCCTTCTCTCATCCATATTATTTGTGGTCTACTATGATAAATTAGATCATGGATACTTTCAGATAAAATAAAAAGGTTATGCGTAACAAAGTATTTTGGTTTATTTCGGTATATTCTAGCACAGTTCTTCACAGCAGAGTTCACTTGCTTTTCTTTTGTGTCTGTAAAAGTAAGAATGAATTTGTAATGAAGTACTGATGAGGGCTGTTTTATTATGGAGAACTACAAACAATTTACAGTAAAGTTTATTGTGTATCTGCAATGTATCTGTACAGTGATGTCCTTTTTACCAGATTATATGCGCTCCCTCTGGTGGTTAGTTTCTGTCACCTGGAGTCATAATATACAGGGAGATCTAGAATTTAAGTTTTTCTAGTACAAATAACAGATTTTCTTTCAAACAGTAATGCTTTGTGAGTGTTTTTTAATTTACTGGGGAACTTCTTTACCATGGCTCTTTTTGCACTGATACATCAATAACTTATCTCATTAGCTTTATAAACTACTTCTTACTGAATTTATTTTTTTCTTTTTTAAATCAGTTTAGAATTTAGAGGTTTTAGTAACAGAGTATTTGAAGAAGTTACATTCTTTGTTTTCTGACTTCCATTCAATGTAAAAACACAAAAGACCAAACCACTTACATCCAGTTGCAACCCTTTAATATTAACTGAAAAATAAGTCGTTTCGTATAAAACACTGAAAAACATAAAGCTGGCAGGACCTGTAAGGCTTCAGATCAGAATTGAATGTGTTCCCCAAACTGCCTCTAACATCTGACAGAACCAGGATGAGGTCAAGGAACGAACCCATGTGATCCTCAGGAGGCTTAACAAGACTAAGTGCAAGGTGTGCACCCTGGTTCAGAGCAACCCCCGGTACCAACAGAGGCTGGGGATGAACAGATCAGAGCAGCGCTGCCAAGAAGGACTTGGGGGTGCTGGTGGGTGAGAGGCTGGACATGACCCAGCCATGAGCACTCACAGCCCAGAAAGCCAAACCTGTCCTGGGCTGCATCCAAAGCAGTGTGGGCAGCAGGGCCAGGGAGGGGATTCTGCCCCTCTGCTCTGCTCTGCCCTCACCTGCAGTGAGAGCATCAGCTCTGGGGTCCCTGCACAGGAAAGACATGGACCTGTTGGAGTGAGTCCAGAGGAGGCCACCAAGTTTATCAGGACATCTCTTCTATGAGGAAGGCTGAGAGAGTTGAGCTTGTACAGCCTGAAGAAGAGAGTGCTCGAGGAAGACCTGACTGTGGCCTTCCAGTACTTAAAATGGCTGTATAGGAAAGATGGGGACAAGAAAGTAGGGCCTGTAGTGATATGGCAAGGAATAATATTTTTTAACTAAAAGAGAGTAGATTCAGACTAGATGTAAGTAAGGCATTTTTTATGACGAGGGTGGTGACACAGTGAACAGGTTGCCCAGACAGATGGTAGTTTTCCCATCCATAGAACCATTCATGGTTGGATTTGACGGGACTCTGAGCAACCTGATATTGACAAATGGGTTGCTCATTGCAGAGGGGTTGGACTAGATGACCTTTAAAAGATCCCTTCCAACCCAAACCGTGCTAGGATTCTATCATATGTCCCTAGTGTTGGGTTTAATAGCAGATTTGATACCATCAGTTGGAAGATGCTTTTTGCTCACATGGTCCTGCAGTGTTCATCAAAATTTGCCCACTTCTGATTGATTGGTTTTCTGTTTGTTACAGTCTGTTGCTTCGTATTCCTTGGAAAATTAATTTATTGTATGGCAGAAAATAACTGCTTTTCTTCCAAAGTATATTTAAATCAATAATGGAGATGATACCAGAGTAATCTTACTCCATGATCTCTAGCTCTAGATACCTAACTACTTAATCTTCTAGTAATCTATTAAAAGATTGGTTTGTTCTACTGTGCAATGTTGATGCCACAAGACATAGGAACTGCTAAGAAGTTCAAGCTCACATTCTTTTTAGATTTTATTTCTGAAATTGGCAAGTTAATGTCGAATTTCTTAAGAGGTTAGTGAATGCCTATATATCTGCAGTTGATAGTAATTTTTAATTTTGGTTACTTAACTATTGCGTCCGCTTCTCATACATGGGGAGCTAGATGTGTGTGTTTGTTTCTGTATTAGCTTTTGCCCACTATGCAGTTCACCCAGAAGGTTCCATCCAGACTGGCCTTGAAAACTTTCAGAGATTGGGCATCCACAGCTTTTGTGGGCAACCCATTCCAGTGTCTCAGCACCCTCACAGTGAAGAATTTCGTTATAGTATTTAGTCTAAGCCTGTCCTCTTGCATCTTAAGGTCATTCCCTCTTTCATGTCACTACATGCCCTTGTGGAAAGGCCATCTCCAGCTCTTTTGTAGGCCCACTGTAAGTACTGGAAAGTGCTCTAAAGTCTCCCTGGAACCTTCTCTTCTCCAGGCAGAACACCAACTGTCTCAGCCTTTCCTTATAGGACAGGTGCTCCAGAGCCCTTGTCAGTATAACGGACCTCCTCTGAACTCAGTTCAATAGGGTAACATCTTGTGTTGGACACCCCATAGCTGGATGCAGTATTCCAGGTGGGGTCTCACCAGAGCAGAGGGGCAGAATCCCCTCCCTGGCCCTGCTGCTCATGCTGCTTTGGATGCAGCTCAGGATACAACCGGCTTTCTGGGCTGTGAGTGCACATGGCTGGGTCATGTTAAGCTGCTTGTCCACAAGCACCATCAAATCTTTCTTCCACTAGGCTGCTTTCAAGCCACTTTCTGCCCAGCCTCTATTTGTGTTCAGGATTGCCCTGACCCAGAATCCTGTACTTAGCCTTTTTGAACATCCAGTGGTTCGCACAGGCCCATTTCTTGGGCCTGTCTAGTTTCCTCTGGATGGCATTCGTTCTCTCAAGTGTGTCCCCCGTGCCACACAGATTGGTGTCATTGGCAGACTTGCTGAGGGTGCTCTCAACTGTCCATATATCTGACACAGATGTTAAACAATGCCAGTCCCAATACTGTCCCCTGAGGAACACTGCTTGTCACTGCTTTCTACTTGGATATGGAGCTGTTGATGGCAACTCTTTGGCAACAACCATACAGCCAATTCTTTATCCACCAAGTGGTCCATCTGTCAGTTATATATCTCTCCAGCTTACAGACCAAGATGTCACGCAAAACAGTGTCAAATGCTTTGCAGGAGTCCAGGTAAATGACATCAATTGCTCTTCTCTTTTCCACCATTGATGTAATCTCATTGTAGAAGGCCTTTGTCTTCATTCATTTGTTCTGGTATCATTTTTAGTGGTGTTGGTACTTTATTAAGTTTGTTCCTCTATTTTTGCCTTTTTTTCATAAAAATTATTAAAGAAGAAATCAGGAACTTTGTTGCAATGCAGATAAAAAATAGAAAGCCATAATCTTTGCTCCCTAGTTCTCCAATAAAACAATGATTTCCAGATGGCAATTAGTGCATATGCTGTGCCAGCATTTAGTATGAGAAAGGCACTGGGTCATTTTCAGCTATAATAAATTTTTGTAAAAGTATTGGTTTTGTGCTAGCAGGATCCATCTTTCACAATCAGTGAGTCCATAAAAATACTTCTTGTCTCCTTTCATTATCCATTTAATAAATTTGAACTTCTTACGGGGCCTAAAAGAGGTTTGCATTTTAAAAAAAATTGATAATAGATGCCTGCAATCCATCTACTCTTTGGATTAAACAATAACAGTACTTTACAATGTTTATTATCAACAGTTGCTGTTGGTCAGCCATCACTTGACTTTTGTTTCTCTTGTCCTTTTAGATATTAGAAATACAGTATGAGTATTTTAAATAAAATTATGCTTTCACAGATAACAAGATTTAGGAAAGGACAGATGTAATATTACTATTCTGTTTCTTCCTTCCACCAAAAGCAAAAATTGACAGTTTTGTAATCAGTAATCAGCATTATTGGTCTTTTGATTTTTGGAGCTGTTGAAAATTATTTTATTGTATTTGCCTATGCAGAAAAAATAGTCTCAAGGCTCCTGATAACTCTTGTCATGGAAAAGAGTAAGGTCTTGCATGTCAAGTGGAGACATTAATTCAGGATATTTTTTGTCGTTTTGAAGATCTTTCTAGGAATGTTATTAGGTAGACTGAGCTGACAAACTTATCAATGAGCTAGGACTGCTGTAATGTCAGGATCACTACTCTTTCACAAGGTAGCACATACCAGGAGGGAAAAAAAAACCTGGCATCCTTCTCAATGTGCTGCTGATCCTTTTCTGTTCTGAGGGAGCACATTTGAGAGCTCTGCCTGTTAGCAGAGATCATGAAGCATTAAAGCTTCAAGTTAGTAAACATCTAAACCCCAAATATTACCCAGCCTTTAATTCAACTGCTTTCTGATTCCGTGAACCCAACTGAATTATTGATTATTTGATTAGAATAATGTTTCACGTGGCTGTCTGTTGGCAGTGATGAGTGCAAAGTCTGGTGTGAATTTATCACATGCTTTTAGGCCTTTTGTAATTGCTTATTGTGAGTGTTTTAGTCCTAGCTGTCTACAGAAAGTACTGCTTATGTGTTTTTTCCAAAGCTGATGCGAGAGTGTCAAAGTGAGCTTCACAACAGCTGAAAGATAGTGCTGATAGTGTTAATGCACAGTTGTGCTTGCTCCATTAGTGTGTTGTGTTAAACTGCATGTTTGCTATCTAATGAAGAAATGTATCCAACGAACAAGATAAAGTGGTGGGGAAAAAAAGAGGGTTAAGAATGAATGTATTACTCCTAAAATTTTGTAGAAACAATCCTTTCTCAGAGTTTGAGAGGCAAAAAAAAAGGCCTTGGAGTATTGGAGCTTGCTTTGATTAAAGCTTGCGAGCATTTTACGTGGTTAAATAATGAACTCTCCTTTGAAAGAAAGACTTTACAGGGCTGGGTGTGGCATTTATTTTTGCCATGGGTTTGTTTGATAACGTATTAGTTTACAGCACGTATAAAAATACTTTTCTAGGACACTAAACAAGTAACAAAGTAGGTGGAAATAAACACTGAAAATGGTTAATGCTAACTTTTGAACAGCTCGGCAGGACATCTTTGAGCTTCTTTTTCACCGGGAAGTGTAACAAAGCAAATATTTATTTTATGTTCTTATAAATTATTTTCTTTATAATTTCTTCAAATACTGTGGATATACTGCTAACGCTTGTGGTTAAATGTACCAATAGGCTGGAGTGTCACAATTTCTCAAAGATTGGGCCAACATATAATTGTACACAGAAGGCTGATTGAGGAATGAGCTTAGTTTATCAACACTGACAGTATCCAAGGGATTCAGCAAGGTATTCTTTGTAAAGGAAGGCAGGCCACTGCTGTATTGCAGAAGTTAATGGAAGAAATTAAGTCTGAATGTCTTTGAGGATTTTTATGAGAAGCTGGGATTGAGGCAGATAAAAAAGTCTTTAAGGGCCTTGTGCTGTAGAGTTGTTTTCGATGAGGAGCTACAAACTGAAAAGCTGTACCAACAAATGTATCTTAATTGCTGACCTAGATGTCTGTTTTATTTTGCCTGCAAAAATGGGGTCCTTTCATCACCAACAAACTGCCAAATCTTCTCTGGGATTCTAGTCTGATCTGCCAGCATAGATATTTAATAATTACATATATCTAAGTTGCCAACTTGTTCTAGAATGCAATTTATTGATTGTTAATGGTCTGGAGAGTTATAAGGGAGCAGGTTTTATTGAGAAAGTATTTTAATGTAAGTGGAAGAATCATAGCATTGATAAAAATATCTTAGACAACATTGGTAGATATAACAGGAGAAAAGCTAGATTGTGAATGATCTTTAGCACTCAGTAACGTGAAGTTGGGTCCACTCAAATTTTCTCGCTGTAAGCAAACAAATCAGTTGCAGACTGACATTTAGAGTTTTTTGGGACTGTGGGAGCAAAGCAATGTCCATTTCAGTAACTTAAATATGAAGAGCATATTAAGTAGGTGATAGTCATCAGAAAATATAATGGTATTTATGATGGATTCTACTGTGACAAAAAAAAGTTGAGTAGTTTTGAAACATCTGAAAATAGAAAAAGCAACTGAGATGTATTTTAGGCTGATAAAGTAAATAAGACCTGTACTTTAGTTATATAAAAACACAACCTTTTATGTAATTAATATTTAGAAAAGGTTTGTGATTTTTAACTTATTTATTGAGAGTATATTTTTCTTTTAAGATAGGAAATGTTCATTGTTTTCTAATGGAAAAGCGATCTTTTTGTCTGAAGATTCTGGATACTATAAAATGTATTACCCTATTTTTGCTCCTTACGGTCACATTAAACATCTTAACCTCTGACAATTTCATGGGTTCAGAACTTCAGTAAGAATCCATACCCTTCTTAGTTTACAGGGAGAATGTGTGACTGTTAAAAAAGAAGTGATTCTTTGGATCTGTCTCTAAGTATGTGAGCTATAACTTAACATAGTTACCGTGTCTACTGTTCTAAAATCTTAGCTGAATCTTCTTAAAAGTTAGTGTGTCTGTGCATTTCTTTCATCACTGCATACTTGCATGGTCTACCTTCAGCAGGTGCATCATGCACCTTGCAGTCAGGCGGAGCTATATGTTATAGATACTTACATTTATAGAGTAGAATTACTTAGTTACTTTGTACTTTTTCCACATCCCGCTTACAGTTTTCACAAGAATGCTACTTTCAATGCAATTTGATGGAAAAGGAGCCTGTAGAAATGAATTTACAAGTTTGGGTGCTTCTTTCTCTAGCAATGTCATATCAGGCAAAGCCAGTTGAAGTGTGTAAGCTACTCATTAGGAGAGTCAGCAGACAGCCAAATACGTGTTTGTGTGTATTGTGTATGTTGGCCAGCCACTTAACTTGTGAATAGTTAAAACCAGCCATATCTCACATCCTGTTGTTTTTACAGTTAGAGAGAAAATATGGAGTGAAATTGAAGCAAAAGCAGGAGTAGAAAAGGATGAAAAAAGGGGCTGGGATTGTAACGCTCTGCAGATTGGTGTATTAGCTGACATTATTTTGCTGCTCACAGACCTCATGCTTTCACAGATCTTAGCTGAAACTTCCCATGTTTGTTGTCATACTTCGATGTTGCAGCTGAGATGGATCTCCACCTTGAAACATTGCCTTTGGTCTGCAATCTCCTTTGAAAACCCTTGAGTTATCAGAGCAATGAAAAATACTTTGTAACTGATGCTTGCCACCTTTTTATTTTAGAGAAAAAATCTCCTGGCTGATGATAAGCATCTTAATTGATAACTATTTTAAGGCTACTCAGATTATGATCCTTTTCTGCTTTGTTTTTTGCTCTGTAAGCCACATAGAAATACTGTCCCCTGAGTATAGTGTACTTGCTCTTTTCACGGTTTATACCCAGACTACCAGAAAAGTCTGAGATGAATAATGTTGAACTGAGTGCAGGGCTGGAAGCTGGAAGCCTAGTAACAGAATCAGTGTTAGAATTGATTGCTTGTTTAGAAACTCTCTTCGTATGTTAATTTCTTCATCTGAGAAAATTCTTTCTGTGGAAGTGCTACATAATGTTTCTACTGATAATTGTCATTATTTCTGATGCCACTATCACCTCTATCTTTCCTTTTTTTTTTTTTAATTAATTGAATACCATTACTGTGGTATAATTTTCTTTTTTTAACATTTTTTTTAAAAAAAAAAGGATTTGGCAAAGTCTTCAACATCTCTAGAGGCAATGTATCTGCTAGGCTAATGTATCACTCTGAGGATGTGATAAACAGTAGTCAGAAATTCAGTGATTGTTGTGGTGGAACTGTATTTATAGAACTAGTTTAAAGGATAAGATTTTACCAGTATTATTTCAGTGTTTTCCCTCAAACTGACCTGTTAACATTCCAGTTTTGTTTTCTGCCCCTTCTCCTCTTTTTGGCAAAGAAGAGCTGACTAAGTCCATAAACTAAGATTTGCTTGTAGCAGTTTGGTACTAGCATGGTAACTGTATCACATGTATGAAATTTAACTCAAAGAGAACAGCTGCTCATCTTTACTCTGCATTCCTCCGAATAAGATATGCTTGAATTTGGTTTTGTTTCTTTTTTTTTAATGTAGAATAAGAAGTCCTTTTCTAGGAAAAGAAAATTCTTATTGTTTCATAAAATTATTTCTCATGTATGCACAGGCAATAAAAATGGGAAGCTAGTGTTAGAAACACTGATGTTGACAAAATGTATTTTGGCTTCCTGGCTTCTAAATTTGAGAGCTTGAAATTTTTTGCTAAACATGTCACAGGATCAGATGATAGCAAGAAAAAGATTGCTTATATGTTTGTGTACATACAAAATTGACCTTTGTGATGCAGCTTGACATCTAAACACTAAAAGCAGTCATTTGTTTTGACAGCAGAATTAATTGAGGCTAAAACAGTCGAAATTCCACTTGTATCAAGCTGTTCATTAGGAACTGCTGTCTGGCTTTAGTGCTGTCAGAAAAATAACCTGTTCTGCTGTGATTAAATAGCAGAATGATGGTCGGTCCACTGAGTTTGAGGGAGAGGTTGAATAAACTTTCTACTGTGGAAACAAGTCAGAAGTGACACGCTGCAAGGGGGGTCAGAATGTGCATTGATATCCAGCTGAGCTGTCAACTGGCACTGAGCCAGGCACGCAAAGCTTTGCCATTTGAAGCAGCATGTGAAGCATATGCAGTTTAAAAAAATTGTCCTCCGTTCATGCATGATTTACACTCAGAGACAAATTTTTGTTTTTGCTGAAAACAAGAATATGGTTTGTTATTGTAATTGGAACTACAGGTACGATTTATGGAGTATTTTTGAAAGCTTTTGCTTGAAACAGATATATTAGTGTTTTTATGTGTGCATGCATGTATGTAAACTGATTCCTCATGTTGCAAGGAAGGGCAGTTTTGGGGGAGGTTCTGAGTGTCTTGAGTGTTTGCAGTTACTGCGAATTAAATGTAGTTAATACCAATATAATCTTTCTTTCTGTCATGCATGCCTCCATTAAACCAGAAAGGAGACAGTTTTCAAAAGCAGATGCAAATGTAAAGCAGTTTTGATTTGATTTGTTGACTTCTTGATTTGTTTACCTTTTTAGCTCTGTGAGGTTTTCCAGTTCATTGATACACTTGCTGGGGGAGCTTTTTCAGGGTATGACATAATATTATGTTTTCCTTCCTAGTAATATTGGTTGACTTTTGTATTTGACTTGTTTCTTTAGGAATCCAAACAGTAAAACCATTTTTTCCTCTCACTAGAGGAAAGTGCAAATTATTTTGTTTTGACATTAGCAAAATATTTTCCCAGTGTCTCCCTCACAGAGGTTTTCTGTATGAGTTATACAGACAGACTAGAAAAAACCTATATATAGGATTTTGGGGAGAGAGGTGGTTTCTGTAGTTGCCTTGAATATACTCTGAAAGTATTGTTCCCACAGATGTGAACTAAATATGTAGGAGATTCTGTAATATAATTTACGGTGCAATTACATCATCTTAATTTGTCTGTCAACAGTATCTCCTTATTGTTAGCCATATACTTTGCCTTTAGTGGCATGAAAGCTCACATACTCATGTGCCACTTGTAACAAGAAAAACATTGCATGTAGTTACTGAACAGTCTGGGAGATGCATCCTGAGATGCAGGTGGTGCTTAATTTATGCAAGTGTCACGTCTTAAAAATTATGAGATTAACTAAAATAAAAATTCTCTGTTTATACAAATTACCTTTTGCCTTTTCTGTTCTTGCAACCAAAGCTTTATTTTCAAGAGCCTAAGAACTGATCCAATCCTGATGTATTTACTCCAGTCTCTTGTCAAGTAGCAGCTGTCTGCCTCTGTGTATTTGTGAAATCACCATCCATTTGCCTTTTCTTCTTGTCCTTATCTGTCCCAGCTGGTAGGGACAGATTTTGAATTCAAAAATTCAGTGCAGCTTGAATCAGTACACTACCCTAACAGCATACAGTTAGGGTAGTGTACTGATTCTTGATGCCTGCTTCCTTTGTAGAATACTACATTCTCATTAGCATCCTGATAGCATGTATTCTTAACTGACTGAAATCCCACTAGATACATCTCTTTCTGTTACAAAGGCTAGCCTTCATTAATGGACTGTATTTATTCATTTTTTCTCTTCTATGTATCTACAGTGTTAAGTACATGCAAGTCTATGTAGAGGTATTTGAGGTGTTTAAGCCAGCGTTACCATTGTATGGATTAATTTAGCAACAGGCAGACTAGACTTTTAAAAGCTGTGCTCTCCTTGCAAGGAAACATTAAATTAGAGACCTTTGCAAGGAAACATTAAATCAGAGACCTTTGCAAGGATTGGATTACATCTCAACTGTAACTTTTTATTTACTCTGAAAAATGTCTTTAAATGTCTTTTTGAATTTTACAGTACTGTAGTTTTTGAATTTGTTTTTGTGTTCATATGAATGCTTGAGAATAGGCTTCCTTCTTAATTCCCATTATTGTCTTGTGAGAAAAAGAGAAAAGGAAATTTCAGTGCTTTGACTGCTGTTCTGCCAAATAGCAGTGTTATGTGCTATTATCACCTGCACTGCAGTATGGCAAAATTTAGCTGGTTCTTTCAGTGCCTTAGACTACCATGTGGCATGGACTCTAGAGACTCTTCAGGGAATAACTTCAGTCCCCAACATCAGCACTACTTCTTATATGTGAAACAACTACTTTTATTTCTTTGGATGTTGCACTGAACAGTGAATCTGTTTATTTAGATCGAAAATTTTAGCCATTACTATCTTCCAGATTTTGACACTTTGTCAGTGTTAAGCCTTTGTCTACTTTACAATCAGTTCAGAAAACTTTTTGCCTTGTAGAGGTAATGCATCCACCTTGAAAACTTCGTGTTGTTGTTACAAAAGTTATTGTGATACCAGGACATAAGTTTGTGTGCTTTGACTTCATCTGTATATTACATCTGCCTGGCAATCTTCATTAATGCCAGTCCATTGGTAGCTCTTGACTCTAGCAACTGATGCTTAGGGAACCAGAAAAATAGATATTATGATGTTTCAGAGGAGAAAGCTTTTTGAGTTGGGGGTTTTTTAGGGGTTTGGGGGATTCTTTTACAGTGCTAGTGCAGCTGCTTTTGTATCCATGTTGCATAAGGACAATGAGCAGTGCTGGAGAACTTCTTAAGAAACTGTCTGAAGTGCTTATTGATGCTATGCTCCCATAACGATCTGTGTGCCTGAGGCCTTCTGCAGCTGGTTCTAGCAGAGGACAGTGTGGTCACAACACACGGTTCTGGCTGGACAACAGTATTATCACCTTTTTGGATGCAAAGACACCTGTCCACAGGACACTCCAGTTGTTATTTCAGGCTACTGAAAGCTTCTCACAGCTATCCTGTTTTTTAACATAGATTTTGGAAATGTTACTTTGATTTAAAAATATTATGCCCAAGGCAAAATGTGGTACTCTTTATGGCAGACATAGAGGGAACATAACTGTTGGGAGGTCTGAAGTTACAGAACAAAACTTGTCAGAAAATAAAAACTGCTACAAATTTCACTCTGCTGCATTCAGCAGGGCAAACTCAAAATCCAAAATTTGCCTTTGCTATAAGCAAATAATGCAACATGGGTTTTACTGGTGGGCTTGGGTTAAATACAAACTTTACAAAAAAAGCAAATACCTTTGGACATGGAGGAAAATGCTGAACTTAATTTTTTAATGTTTGTGGAGACAGCCACTGACATGAATTTCTGAAATTCCAAAGAAAGAAGGGCCCTATACAAATTTGAGTTAAGTAGGAAAGGTAAGTTAGGATCAAAATAGGTTTTTGAATTTTATTTGGTTCATGTGATGTCTCTGCGTTTCTGTACTAAGGATGAATGTGTCTTCAGATAAAAATTTTATCAAGCTGTAAAAAAACCTACCTTTAAAGGCAAATGTTTTAGGCAAACATAATGGACAAAATAGAGGAACTTGGATGTCTTGTTAAAGAAGTCTTTCCTTTCTTAGAAGAATTTTTAGAAGTGAGAGTTAAGATACTGCTCTGATACACAGATGAGCTATACTTGAGGCTTGATTATTTCTTTTACTCATTAGTGTAAAAGCCTTAAAATTCAGGGGATTAGTCTTAGTAGCTGGAGAGGGTAAAGAAAATGGTGGAATTCTGAAAAAGCCTGAGTATTTTATTCCTCTGAAAATACATTTAAGTCTCAGTTGTTTACATGTTTCTTTCTTTTGTTTTGGGAATGTTTGTGGTTGGTTTGGAATTTTTTTTCCTTGTGAAATGGGCGTATGTATAGAAGCAAGAAGCAGAAGTAGTTGAATCATTAGCAAAGCGATGAAAAATGTGTTGTCTGAAATTGTAGTGCTGAAGAAATAATGGATGTGTTCTTCAACTTCTACATTTTATGGCATTTTTCTGAGTTTCTTAATATCCTTTGAGCAATAGAGTTTAAATTAGTAAAATAAAATGTTGGTTAAATCAGTGTGGAGATATAGACATGAATAGTTCTCTAAATAAGTTTTTCTGTATTTTTTTTCCTGTTCTTTTGTTTTGCAAGATACCCAGGTTTGCTTTCTTTTGGAGCATGCTGATTTTGTTTTGCTACAACTTTAGTGGAGAGAGAGCAAGGGAGAAAGGATTGGAAGAGCAGCATAAAAATGCACATGTATTTACAATGTGTGAGAGATTGAGAGAGCTTTTAGGAATTTGCATCTTGTCTTGTTATATTGAATAATTAGACTTGCATTTGAAGTTATTTACTGATTGAAACTTAAAGGGCTGTTAAGATTGCCGCTTGAGATTTGTCTTTTAATATTCTGCTTTCAAGAGCACATTTGGAGGCCAATTACAGTATGATAAATGGAATATTGATGGGTTCTAGTCCAAAATTCTCACCCTACTGTTTTGCAAACACTTGGATTTATTTTTACTGATTGGGAAAATTTTGCAGACTCAGTCTCAATTACAATAAATATAAATCAACACTGTGAGCATGCCATAATTTAAAAAAAGTCATTAGAAGTGTTTTTTTCCCCTGTCTTATCTGTAATGTATCTATATATAAACTTGTGTCCATGCCATCAAAATGATCGCAGAAAGGTAAGTAATAACCCCTGTGGCAGAGTGACAGCATGCTAAACTTCTTCTGTGGGTACAGCTATAAGATAATCAAATATGGGCTGGAAGAAAAGGTGCCTGCCTGCATGTGCTCTCTGTTTTCATTGCACTTCCACAAGTGCTGGTATGATTCTGCCATTTCCTGAATGAGGTCCTACAGAAACTCACACTGTTTTCTGTACACTTGCTCCCTAAAATGGTTCATAGTGGGATTAAATAAATTCTTGACCTGACTAGATTGAGTAAATGAGGGTTAGGACATCAATTTGCAATGGCAGTTGACTGTTAATTTGTGTCAACTGTAATGGAAGGAATTTCTTTAGATCCAGACCTTAACTAGGGTTCTCTGCTTTTTTTTTTTTTTTTTGGTCCTATTGAGTCTTAATGATTTTTTTCTTTAAAAATGTCTTCTTTATTGCAGTGTTTAAGGTTTTACATGCCACTTTTAACTGTGTAGGCAATTGGCTATGGAGAGGAAACACTAGCACTAGCAACGCAGAATTAGCAAAAGTGTGACTTTCAAAATTGGGACTATAGCTCTACCCTTTTCTTTTTCAATTTTTATTTGTACAACTCTAGTTCATTACAGGAACATAAATTGAAAACCTTACACTGATGCTATATTACAGATGTGGTTCTGTATGAGAAAGTGACACCAATTAGATGTTGTAGCTTAGGCAGTTGAATTGTAGTTAGATGATAACTAGTATTTTAATTTTTCAGTATGAGTGAATATATTGCTTTGCATATATGATTTTGCAGTATCTTTGGCCATTGGCAGAGTCGCTTTGCCTTTCAGTTACCACCTACATTTGTAATTAGATTATCTCATATTTTCAGGAAATGTTACTTGTCATTAAAATAGATTAAATTTGACCTAATGTTTATCTTCATTGTTATTTCTTTAAGGCCCTATTGAATTTGAAGAATGTAACACATCCAGTGTAGCTGAAGGTGAGTTGCTGTAGCATAGTTGTTTACAGGAGATTGCTGCTGATAAGCACCTGAACTGTAAAGCAAAGGGTAGCCAGTATGTGAATCTGTGTAATTTTAAAGTGCTCCGATAGACTAAAATGCAGTTTTCCTTTTGAGAAGCAAACTTCAGGGACAATAAGACCTATAAGATTAATGCATAAAGGTCAGAGAATTTGACTGTTTCTTACATGTGTCCTTTGGCTAAGGCTTTGTCTTTGCAGAGGTTTGGATTTGATTCACTTATGAATGTGTCGTAGCTTAATTTACAAATGTCAAAACATGGCCCAGGCTCATCCCATTGTTACCATGTCAGTTAAACCAAGCCTAATGTAGTGTTATGGTTGCAAAGTCTTTCTTTGTTGGCACAGCTTATTTTACTTAGGGGATTGTTTTAAGTGGTTAAGAAGTGCTTTCAGTCCATAAGCTACTTAATTTACTTGCAGGACAGAGGAGTTGACAGTATAACATCCAAAAACTTTTAAGTTGCCAGGACTGAAGCTGAGACTTAAACTCTCTTTTGACTGAAGCAGAGATGATCAATGTTCAGAAATTACTCTCATACTCCATTTGCTATTGTTTTGGGCTGCATAAGGCAGAGAAAGAAAACAAAGCCCAGACATTTGAAAGTAACATGGGAGCAAATTATGTGCCTCAATATATATGACTGACTGTACAGCTACATGATTTAAGAAGTTTGGAGTTAATGGAAATTTCTAGGAGAGGAGAGGTTCCTTATGTGCTGTGTAATGTATTTTTGAAAAGGTAAATATAATAAAGTGCTTGAATTGACAGTGGTTTAATTTTGGAAACCAAATTATTTCTACCACTGTGCTCAAAAGCCCCCTGTCAGTACTATCATGCATCAAAACAAAATTGTAGACTAGTTGGATCAGATGCTTGCACTTAGTCATTTTGTTTTGCAGTCTGCTTTGCCTCAGCAAACATTGTGAAGAAGCAGATGTGGCAATAAGTCTGAGGGAATGTTTAAATGTATTTTAATTTTAGTACATTGAATGGGAGTGAAAGCAAACTTTTTTCAGTACTGTAGCTAGATATATGTATCTAGTTCTACAAACAGGGAAGAAACAAAAGCTGGGGAAGCATAATTCCAAACTCAGTGAGAACCAGTGTTAGAGCTGGCTACAGCACTGGGAAACTATGAACTCACATCATCTGGAAAGCCAGGAAACCACCTCATTCTTAAGAGGACCAAGATCCTGCTTTTGAGGAAAGACAGGAGCTTGCAGCTGCTGGAAACATGCAGGGAAATAGCAGGGTGTTGAACTGCAGTAGCTGGAGAAGGCAATGTTCACTTTCTCATTCAAGTGCATTGCCTATTTGGGATTGCCTGGAGCAGCAGCTCCTGTTGAGTTTTTGAATGCTAAGTCCTATTCCTCAAAAGTGTCTATTAGAAAAACTTGGAGATGAAAATCAGTTTTATAGGGATTTTGTTACTAATGTGTTGAACTTTTTTTTTTTTTTAGTTGGTATGTTACTTAAATAATGCTCTCTTCCTTTGGCTCCATACTTATCTCCACTGCATACCTGTGGCAGCGTTTAAAACGTTGGTATTCATATGCATCTGTGTTTGACATTGCTAAATATGCATTTATCTCTTTGATCTATAAATGAAAAGTGTTTGTTCCTTAGGAATAAAACCACGGAAAAGGAAGCCTTTTGGTTTATCAGGAATAATGAAAAAAGAAAAAGATACTGAATCTGTGTAAGTATATTTCCATGCTGAAGCCTTGACTTACATGAAAACTAATCATGGGGATAAAAATAATTTGATATTTAAACAAAAAACTGCTTTTTTAATAGCAATTTAAAGGAATTAGATGAATACAAAAACATCACAGTTATTTATGATTTTTGTACTCAAGAATTTTAACATAAATTTGAAAAACCCACAAGTGTATTCATAGTAGTCTACTCAGTTTCATTCTTTCCTGTGCATAGGTAAGTAGTTTTTCATTCTTCTACATTTGAGCATTGTAGATAATGTCATTCATGTTAATCCTAGTAAAATAATATATCTGTACATGGTAAAAATACTGGATGCCTGTGCTTGAAGCTTCAGTTATTCTTCTGTTAGAACTTCTGTATATACTATCAAAGGACAGAAAGGTCTTTTAATGTTTATGCGGTACATCATGAGCCCACTCCCTTCTCAAACACCATCATTCTAGCTCAGGACTGATGTCACTGTGTATTAGTATTTATGGTCACTGTATTTTAGTGTGTTTTTTTCATAATTTCTACATGTGTTTTCTCAAGAAAATAGCTTACAATCTGACAAATTTAGCAATATAGAAATATTCCCAGAAGCAACATCTGCATATATACTTTTCTAAATTACTTCTAAAATATTTTACCAGCCTTGGATTTTTTAACATACTGCTGAAAAATTCATGACCTAGGATCAGTAGGTGCTAATAGAATTTTGTTTCTGTATTTACACGCTCCACAAAAAAGACTAGAGTCTGAGGTCGGAAAGAAAAAAGTATAATGGCAGGATATCAATTTCCTATGTTAAATGTGCCATAGGCTTTTACAGAGATTCCTGCATTAAACCATAACTTCTGAATTAACTAGAACATTGCAAATAAATAGCAGAGGATTAATTGTGTGTTTACACAAAATACTCCAATACTTTTTTTATGGTCTCTTTAGAGATATAGATTGCTAGTCTGTATTTTGTCTGATTTAATCTTCAGATGATGATCTTGTTACAGCCCGGAAATTATAAAACTGTCATCAGAAACCTTTCTGCACAGAGAAGTCAAGTCCTCTCTTGGTCTCTTATATTATTTGTCTGCAATCTTTGTTTAGCTTCTGTAGGGCAGACTTTCCACATCTAGAAAAACTCTCATGGTTAGTAGGCTTTTCAGTTTGTCAAGACAGTTTTTAAACTGTTGATGCCTGAACTGATGGTGTGTCTAGTAATTGTTTTAATTCAGGGAAATTTTGTACATGGTGCATTTTGTTACCTATTGCTGTAGTTTAGCCAAGGATTTCACTTCTAGCCACTGCTCTGCGTTATTTGGTTGTTTTAGTGTCTATCTACAATCCTTAAATTCCTTTATTTTCTGAAATTATACAATTCCCAATTTTCTGAAATATTACCTTATACCAGAAGCATGACCCAGTTCTTTAATTTTAAAATAATGATCGTAAATCTAGTGATTTAAAAGTACTTTTGTCTGCAGCCTGATATCCTCATTTTCCACCTCACCAACAATTGCAAACTGTTGTTGTTTTCTTTGCATCTATAGAACAGATCCCAAGAGATGCTGTTGGTGCTCCTCTGAATGATACTAGATCTGCTTTTTCTGTTTGAGATCTATTAACTCACTGATTCTGAAAACCTTCATTGTGGGCCACATTACATTCATTCATTTGCCTCATATTTCACATTTCTCAGCTTTTATGGACTCCAGGCTGTCTTGTTTGCATACAGACACTTTTTGAAACTTCTCAAGGGAAGTCTTACACTCTGCTACTTCAAGCAGTAAGATATCTTTCAAAATAGCTGTATTGTTATGAAAGATGTAAATCAACTAGAAATTTGGTCACATATGTCCTCTTTTGTGTGAGGCCTTTCAGAGGAGATGGAATCCTTCATCTCACTGTCATTTCCTTAACAGGCTGTACTGAATTTCATATTAATGCTTCCATGTTAGCAAGTCTTTTGTAGCTGCTTTTAAGGCACTGTAGTAAAAACTACACTTTTTACCTTTAACCCTTTTGGCTTTTCAGAGAAGATATATTACGTTGCAGTAAATTTGATTTTTTTTCCACCTTCTTTTTCCTATAAGTGCACGTTTAGTATGTTTGAACTAATGATATAAAAACACTGTTGTTCAGTTACACCATCACTTTAATTGTCAGAGTGCAAATTAGAGGGCACTTGTATGCTACTTGAGTATTCCCACATTCTGTAAATGTAATTGCTTCTGCTTTTTGAAGACATCAGAGAGAATCAGTGTCATTCATTATTTTAAGTACTACTGCTCAAATCAAAGTTGCGGTGGAAAAGTTTAACACTTGTGAAAAATGTGCTGGCATTCACTGCCTTTCTGCAGACAACTTTTTAATATTTTAAGTGCTGAGGGTACTCAGTTATTTTGTTCAGCATCTTCTAGTACTTGACTAAAACTGTGCTTGACACACATGAACTAAAAATGAAACTCTGAAAGAGAAAGCTCTGAATTTCTCTAAAGATAAACTTAATTTCTTTAGAAAATGGTTATTGTCTAAAATGTTTGCAATTGCATGTGGACTGTTTCATTAGGATTGGTGACTTCTACTTATTGCACACATCAACTACAAATTATGTATCTGAATCTTAAAGTATACTCATCCAAAATAGAGTGTGATAGTCCTCACTTCCCGTGATATTTTTATTATTAATTATTTTCACTAATACGTGAGATTGATTTTTCATAATTTCTTTTGAGTTTTTCTTCTGCAGTGTTTTAAGCATAAACTGTCAGCTGTTACTTAAATCTCATTCAAATGAATGTGGATTATTTGAAGTAAAAATTTCAAGAGTCTGAGAGGCAAAAGGGTCAAATGCACTGTTTCAAATTAATTGAAAATATTTAAGGAAGAATTGTATGAATAAAATAATTTGTGCATTTAATAATTGTAAATTTTCTTTTTTTTTTTTTTTAATTAGGGAGTGTCCAGATGCAGACTCAGTTGTAAGTACTTATTTCCAAAATAAATGCATATGCTAATACTATCAAGCCCTACAATCTGCTGAAACTTAACTTACATACAGTCCCTGCGATACATTATTCATCTCACAGAGGATTTAGTATTTTCATAGCATAGTTGAAGTGTTACTATTGTTCAGTACTTGATCTACAGCCGTATGTCCAAAGAAGTGTCAGTAACACATTTTTGCTTCCTAATAATTTTAGGTTTTAAGCAAGGTGTTTTAGGGCAGGTATATGTTACTTTATTTTTCATTTAATAGTTTAAATTCCTTGGCTAATAGATTCTAAGTAAGAAAAAATTCTATATTCTTCTGGACCTAACTTTGTATTGTCATATTCCTCTGCTTACTACTGTTTCTTCTGAGAAATTCTTCTAATATTGATGGGGTTCTGCTTTACCACTGGCAGGAAAGTGTAGGAATACGCTTTTTAAAATGTGTCTTTAAATGCATTATCTTTAGATGTGCTTTATTAATGGTCTGATTTTCATTACTGTTAATTAGATCTCTGATGTGTCTTACAGTTTTTTTTTTTAGTCAATTCAGGTAAGTGACTGTTGCAGATTAAATTAGTATGTTAGTGATTTTTTAATTTCCTTATTTTGTTCTCTTCTTTTTGTGCAAACATGTATGTTCTCTTTAATTAATGTATAACAAAGGTAATAGCTCCCTATAGCTGTATTAGGGAAAAATTTACAGAGTAATCTAAGTGATTTTCTGCAGACTAATTTGTTTTTAGTGCATTTATTTACATGCCAATTATATTACACTATTGAAGTTTTCAAGCTCACTTACTTTGTGGATTTTCTTATTTTTATTTCGCAACTGGGATGTTTTAGTACCTAATATTAAAACCTGTTTTGAGAAACTTGATTTGAAACATCTAGTAGAATGATTCTTCTAAAAGGGAAAAAGTAAGTTTTGCCACAGAACAGAACTATATAAGAGCAGATGTGTAATGCTTGCCAAGACAGTTGTTTTATCCTGCTCTGTCATCTTGACGTAGAGCAAATTTCTTTTCTTACATACATTTAAAATAAAGTTACTGTAGAATTATCCTCATAATTATCAGGCTTTTCATGGAAGTAAAGTCATTTGACAGTTCATGTTGAGTCACTGGAGTGAACGACAAGTGGATTTGACTTGTAATGTTTATTTTATTTGCTTATTTTGGTCTCCATGTTTTTTGAAAATAATTAGTTAAAAAAATTCAACTGTAACTTGGTTTGACATTCTTTCTGGCTGCATGAGGCACACCATATGATCATCTAGTTTGATTGTTGAAACTTTTGTTGTATATTTTTTTTACCTGCTGAACATTTTATGACTGCACTTGGAATTTAAAAGGTGGTCTATGATTTCTTTTTGCTTTTTACAAGCAACAGTAGTATTCTGTATGATGTTAGAATGCTTTAATAGCAGAAGTCATTACTGTAATTCTAGTGAAAAAAGGATGTGGCATACCACATGTGAGATTAATTTCACCCCTTACAAACCAGCAATACAGACTGCTTTTATGTTTTAAGCTTGGAGTCCTCTTCTGAAAGGTCTCATTTGAAATGTTTTTCATTTTTCTTGACTTTTACTTTTAGATTGCCTTTCTGTTTAATTTTTCAAACCCAATCTAAATAGTTTAAGCCATTTACATAATCTCTAGGAGGATTTGTTTCATATGGATCTTTGCAGTAAATTACACATTTCAGAAATTGAGCTTGGGAAAGGATCATTAAACTAAAAAAAAAAAATTAAAGCAATTATAATTTGTGTTTTATTGCTAGGAAATACTGAGGAACAGACCTCAGAAAATTCAACTTTAGATATCCCAGTTATTATTTTGGTCCATTTTGGTCACTCCTAGAAAACCTGTCTGGCACCTATATGATTAACATGATCACTTTTTGAAAGGTGGCTTTTGTTTACTTGTCAAGAATTTTAAGGGTGTGAAAGGAAGGTAAAAGATAACCACTGTACAACTGTATATAAATATAAGCACTAAGGTAAAAACATTGAAATTTTTCAAGTTAAGGAATCTAGTAAGAACTGACTTCTGCACATTATCTATCAGTTCTATATGCTACTGTCAATCTTTCAACATACTATGTAGTCAATACCATGAAAGTCTTCTCACTAGTCCAAAGTACAATGCAGTGCATCAAACTTGTATTCTCAAAATGATGAAATGGTCCTAAAAATTGTCTTTTGTCCCAAAATGGAAGTTCTCAAATTTATTGTGGTAAGATAGATCCACTTATGCTCATCCTTTTTGTAGCTGCCAGATTATATATACTGGAAAATAAATTGATGAAATGTTGATTACTGTAAGTATTTTTTTGTAACTCCAGTAAGGGGTTTTTGTGTGCTGATGAGTATGCAGCTGTGGACTGAGAACTGGTATTTTTTAAAAAGGTTGACCACTTCAATAAGCAGTCTCTCTTTAAATATAGGTGACAATATCTCATGAGATTTAAAATTCCTGGGTTTTTCATATGTTAATCTATATGTGTTACTTCCATTAAGGTAAAGCTTGATAATTAAGAAAAGTGGGAAGTTTGTAGTAGAAAGTGTCTGCACTGGAAAGCGATAGCAGCTGAAGACTGACTCTCTATGGGGGTTTTGCCTTAGAAAGTTTTTCTAAAGGCTGAACTAATTGTCTTATTTCCCATGAGTTTGCCATGTTTCTAGGGATGGTCTTTAGGAAGATAGGAGGTCTAAAAGAAATTTTTTTGGAGGGAAGCATTTACAAGGTTCCACTTGTGTCCAGTAAGATCTGAATTAGGATTGAAGCCCTTCCCTTGGTTGAGATGCTTGATGATCCCCTTCTTCTACTTGACTGCCTATTTTCATGAAGACTGTAGTAATGTAATTATCTTTGAGTTCTCTGTTTTGTCTGTCAAATCCATTTGAAATTGTCCAGTAAGTTCAAAAGTAATTAAGAAGGGAGTCACAGATGTACAGAACATAATGCTGAAAGTTTTTTTTTATGGGAAACTGAAATGCAAACACAAATCAAGGCATCCAAAACTTTTCATTAACGTCTTTACATGTGAGTGTAGCATAATTATGGTTGTATAGAATTATAGACCGTTACTGTTGGGGACTGGTTGAATTTGGAACCATCTAATTCTGAGAAGCGGAACACAAGTGTAACCTAATATTTAGTGAAATTCAAATATTTTTCATTAATTGCATTTTAGAGTGTTTAGTTCTGCCATATTGTGTATGGCTGCTATTGATACAGAGGACAAGGATTACTAGTCACAGCACAAAACAGGGGCACTTTGAATACCCATTTTGCTTTCTTTCTGCATTTCTAACAATGGGAGAAACTGTCTACTCTCTTCTTCTGTGCCTTTTGGGCTAATAGGCAGCCTAAGGAGAGGAGGCCCATAATATGCCTCTGTATTAATCTAAGGATAAGCCAAAGTCAAATTTATGTTTCAAATATGTCAAAAGTGGAGAGGCTTTTTGTTCTCTCGTTCCAGTCTATGAGCTTCTGCTGCTTGCATAGAGTCCTCATCTGGGTTACAGAAAGTCAGTTGAGTTCTGGCAGAAAAAAACCAGAGCGAGCTGTTCAGCTGCACTGCATCTAGAAGCATAGCTTCAGGAAAAATTGATAAGGAGCTCTCATAACCACTGTAGTTATCCCAGGAGAAGAGAAAATATAACAAAATCAAACTGGAGCGTAGTGAAGGTTCTTTGTTTCTTGACTGATGAGCAGCCTGTCAGCAGCACTAATGTTGCAGAGGAAGGGCCAAATGAAGTAGCTAGACTGCAGTGTGCTCTGTATGTTCCTCCCTTGTCCTTTGTATGTAGCCCAGAGACATTAATGACATGGTAATGATCATTATGGTCAAATGGTGGCTTCTTACATTGCTTTTGGATGACAGATGGGACAGAGCAAGGAAACTCAAATAAATTATTCACCAAAACTAGAAAAATATATGTTTTTTCAATAGAATGCTTGGTCCTCAAATTTCTACATGAGCAATTTTATTTTATTTATTAAGGACTTATGATTTATTTCTTTGAAAAAACATTCACTCCAGAAAGCTTGTAGAATACACCAAGGCAAAGACAATTATAAGACCTAAGTTTCTGGTGTATGTTTAAAGCTATGTAAGACATCATTTAGTGTGTTGTATTATATCTGCAAACACAGGGAAAACTCTGTGGCTTTTACAGCTATGTGTTTAATTGCTTAAATAGTTCAGAGCCTCTGAAAGGCTTCCTGGAAGTCCACCTTTCCAGTTACTTCTGCAGAGGTCAATTGACACGCATAATGAGGTTGTTGAGGGTTTTGTGACTGCAAAGACCACTACACATGTTTGTGTAGGGGACTGAATCAGGCCTTCATCTCCATCATATTAGTAACAACTCTTCCCAAAGGCCAAAGTTTGCAAAGATCATCATCTTGCATGTTGAAGTTCAAAAATTATACACGTATATAGGTGGTGAACTTAACCTCTGATTAGCACGGTGGGCAAATCAATCTTGTTTGTATTGTGTGCCTGATACTTGACACACTGTTATCTATGACATAACATGTAGTTCTGTAGTTGTCCCACTGTAGGAGTGTGGAGAGGGGAGTAAAAATTAGTCAAATAGATGTACCTGCCTTCATTGACGTCAGATTCATGAGTATGTGTCTCTCTCAAGTTTCTGTGTTAGCTACCAGTGTTATTAAAAGTAGATTTGCAAATAAAATTTTGGTATTTCAGAAAGCAGAACATTCATCAGTTCAACCATTCAAAATACTGAGAACATTTGAAACTACTGATTGTAAGATTGTGAGGTACCATTTTGCTTGTATGTGACACAATTTACCTTTGTCTATGAAAAGGTATATCAAGTATCTCTTCCACCCATTTCTTATGTTGGTTTATACAAAAATATAAACTCAGTATCTTATTAATTAAAGCAGTTGTTAAAAATTATAATAAATTGGCACAAGATCAATCTGAATTATTGACAAGGCTGGAAATGCAAAGCATATGATTCATTACTGTATACACTGTGTAGAGTCAGATGTTTGAAATTACATATATTTATGTTTTAGATATAGGAAAAAATGCAAGTTAAATTTTCTGTACAGGATTAGGGAAAAAATGGTAACATGGAGCAGCTGAAAAGGAAGGAATTTTCTGCTCCTGTGTTCAAAACTAAAGCTGTAAAGTATCCATCTCTGTTATGTAAATAAAGTTGTGGAAACAGACTGCATGATAAAGGGCTATTTCTGAGGAGTATTCTGAGGAGATTCAAGTATATTAGTAAGACCAGAAATAATTATCATTAAGGTGTTAAAAAAGAAAGTTAAATAGTTAAGATTTTAGTGCTTTCTAAGGACTTACTTTATCCTAGAGAATTTTCAGTAAATTAAAAATAATGCAATGAAAATAACTTCTACAAAGGAAGTTCTCTCTCACAATTTTACATCAAAATAGTCAATTTTGCCAGCTATGTTGCACATGCTGTGTCAGCCCGGTAATAATATCCTTTACATATATGGCCCAGCTGTAAGAAAAACTAAATGTTGTATATTTAAAGATTTTATTGATTTTCAATTCATCTTAACCATGAATGATCCTGATCTATGTATTAAAGAGATTACACTAGTAATTGCCTAGTGTGACAATTAAAATAATACCAGAATTCAGGATTTGTAATATTACAAGAAAATATGCCTACCCTGTAACTATATGTTTCTGTTCTGTTTACTTTGATGTCAAGTTTCATTAATGGATTTTGGTATATAAACAAGGCCAGCCTGAGGTCAAGCGTAGCTAAGAACCCTGATTTGAGCAAGTAGAGCTAAAGTATTGGACCGTGTGATTGTACTCTTACTACCTTTCCCCCCCGCCCCCCATTTATTTATTTATTTATGAAATAGCAGTGAAGTCTAGATCTTACAAGTATTTCGAGAAATTGCATCTATATGTTCTGTATTTTAAGGATAGATCTTAAATGGTTTTTGGCCTTAGTTTGATGTGGTATTTGATTTGGTACGGTCTTGCATCTTTACAGGACAGTATTTCTTATAATTTTTTTAGCAGACAGTTTGAGCTGTCTGTGTGGGAATTCCATTTAATTCAGAAGTGCTTAATTTAGGGACCTGTATGGAGGAGAATCTTTCTCAGTAAATTAGCAGACATCCTATTTGTGATACCTGTAAAATAAACAGATGGATAACTACATTTTATTCATTTTAATGTTTGGCTTACGTAATTTAAAAGCTATTCAGAGATACTCTCTTTAAACCTGGCTTCAAATTTTACCTGAAGTCATGAGGTTCCTTGCTTGTCCAATTGAAATCACCAATTTCATTTTGTAAATGGTAAATTTACAAAATGGTAAATCATTTTGTTATATCTCATGACTTCTAACAAATTACTTTTTTTGGCCTTACTAAGTATACATATCTGTTGGTGAAATTACCTCCCAGAACCTGCTTTCTGATAGAATAAACTGATTGCAACACTAGAATAAATCACTTCTTTACTTCCATATATATATTTGTATACATATGTATATGTGTGTGTATATATATATCTAATCACTTTATAAGATACTGATAAATGCTGAAATCACTACATTTTGAAGGCACCTTGGTTGTGATTCTTTGTAATAAACTTACTGAGACATGAAGCAGTTCATATACACTGCCTATGCATACAAAGGTTGTGAGTGGACTTTTTTGTTCTGAGGGGGAAAATATCTACATATCCATGTTTATCTTGCATATGTAACATACATGATGTGAGATTTTGTGCATTTTTAAAATTTAGTTTATTTCGGAGACTTGTTTCTCTCAGACGTAAAGTTTTCTTTTAATGAAACTATATACTTAGCTGAGCATTCTAAATTATTTTAACACCATTCTCTTCAATTTCTATTTAATTGCTTGCGAGAACTGAGAAACAGAACTACTCTTAAGTTCCCAGATGCTTATTGGCTTTGAAGGTTGAGGATTGTGCTGGAGATGCGTAAAGGAAAACTTTGGAACTAAATTTTGAGCACTTGTGGGTATTCTTTTCTGAAGCAATGGTGCAGGCATGCTGCCTTTTCTAGAGGGAGTGGAAGTTGCAAACTGTGCTTTAACTTGCCTACTTAAATATTGACTAGTACTTATGAAAGGTTTTGCCTCTGCACCATCAGAACGTCTAGTGTCTTAGCTGAGAGCAGTAAAAACTGGGAAAATTTTCTGGGGTCAAGAGGATTGTAGGCTAATTTAACTCAGTACTAAAGCTAAAATAATGTTAATTTCTGGCCTTTTGGATAGAGTATTAGTAAAAGCAGATGCATTTCAAACTTGCCAGTTTTCACAGGAAATTTAGAGGTTTTTTTGTTACATTTTGTGCTGAGGTATCACGTCACACAACTTCTGAATGACAGATCATAACTTCAGATAACTGTAATAATTAATGTTGAATAAAAATCACTTTCATGAGTTGTTGTAATTTTAATTTGTCAATGATGTAAAATTCAGTCTGATGTAAGAATGACATGGGTTTTTTTTTCAGTTATTTTTCAATAGCATAATTTTTGTTATTGTTTTTAGAACTTTCCTGATGTAGATGATGAAGGATACAGCATTAAACCAGAAGCAACACAAGATATCCTTTTTATTAGTATTGTGTCAAGTTATTTGATATTACTACAATTCTTTGGAGCGAGGAAGTACTGACTAAACAGTTAAGAAAGCTGAATGACATTTATGCCTTCATTACAACCTTGTATTCTTACATTCATAGGTTTTGCAAAATGAACAAAATTTTTTCTTAGATGTTGTGTGTGTAAAGATATTAACTATTAGATTAGATCAGGTCTCTTGGAAACTTTAAAAGGAGAGTAAAAAATAAAAAGCAGAAAAAAATCCAGAATAAAAACTTTCATGCAGATCTCTTTCCTTGAAAAGCTCTCAGGTAGTTTATAAAGTTTGTAAACTTTTTAAAGCATATGGAGTGGTTATTTGTTCTATATTTGCACCTTACCATTTTTTTTGTAATGCTATTAAGATGATTTGGAGCTCCAGTAGTGCAGAAATAGAATTTTTGTTACCTAATGAAGTCATTACACCACATGCTGTTTCCAATTGGTGCTGTTAGCTTTTACTGTCCTTTTAATAATAGCTTTCATATACAGAATAGATTTTGTTCTGAGTCGCCTTTATGGAGGCTCAAAATTTTTTTCTGCTGTTCCATTGTTCGGAGGAAAATTCTTGTCCACTTTTTTCCCCACCATCACAGAGGAAAGCTCTACTTAAGAGCTGGGAATAATTACCATAGATCTAAGCAAGCCTAGTACATTAGCAAGATAGCTAATTTTTGGAAATGTATTCACTGATTTTTCTGGGTGCTGAAGAAAGGTGAATTTAGCCTCTGCAATTACCTTAAATTGCCAAAACTTCTATGCAGTTAACAGCTTGTTACAGTGGACCAGCTCATCATCATAGCTTCTTAGCTTTCAAATACTTTGTAGAATATGCCTCTAATGCTCGCATGGAAGAATCCTGTAGCAATAAAAGCAGTTGGTGTTATCTGCTATTTACAAAATTGATAAAAGTGTGACAAACTTTAATCCAGTTCTTGGAGAAGTATTATTCCATGCTTTGCATATATTTCTGAATGGGAGAGAGAAGAACAACATTCATGCTTATGATGAATGATTCATCTGGACATCCTTTTTTTATAATCTTTTTCTGTTGTGAAGCAAGAGAAGAGGCATATATTCCAAGAAAAATATTAATGATTTGAAATCTGTCATGGGGTACTTCAGCTTCTGAAAATCTTGACCAGATTCAGAAACTTATGAGCTCCCTTCCTCTTTTCCTCCCTTATCCTTTAGGAATGGATGTTTATGCTGTTGATGGGAACTTTTAAGATAATTGGTTTGAGGACATGGTTTTATTATAATGACAGTCTGACTTAAATCTGTATTAGTAAAGCAGTTTACAAGAACCATGGGCATTTCACTACTCATTAAAGAACCTAGGCTTTTCTTCATTTGGTTTAGATTTCTACATTTTTCATACATTGGTTAGAATCCCTGGTGGAGTCTTGCAAATTATAATTTTAGCATTCAGAAATGTTGCTACTGTGGAATCTTAAATTTAAGCTCATACCTTTGATGACAACATCTTTTTCTGAACAAAGTCATCATTATAAAGATAAATGGAATAAACTCCTAGATTTTAACTCTTGAGTTGTGAATTTTGGACTGTGGATGTATGTAAAGCATCTGTATAAGCGCACAGAGAGGTCACCTAATATGAGTATTTTGTGGAGCATAATTATGAAGTAGGTTAAGCAGATGAATTTGAGATGTTTCCACCTTAACTGAGAAAAACATACCAAAGAGAACCATTTCTATTCATCCAGTGATTCTGACTCTGAAGATGATGAACCCAGGAGGTTCCATGTGGAAATAAAACCTGTGCAGCCAAATAACAGCTCTCAATACACTATGCCTTCTTTGGATGAATTAAAAGTATCTATAGGGAACATCACTCTTTCTCCAGCAGTATCTGTAAGTTTTGTTCCTTCTATTCCTTTCTATGTGTAGAAAAATGGTAAAGAATCCATAGTATAAACGTATATTACAGTGTTCAGAATTTATTCTAGGTTGAATGATTCTTTTTTCTTGTCATTAGGTAATTTTTGGTACACTTTATATTGTAATATATTTATACTGCACTTTTATATTGCAGTATAACATTAAGTACTTTTCTCATATTTAGACCTTCCTACGAGTCTTTTGAGTGCTCAGTTCTTGTCTTTGTGCTGTTGGCACCACAAGACATTCACTTACATCTTAGACTTTTTTAACATAATTTGCTGATTTGTTTTCAACAACATACAAGTCTTTTAAAACAGATCATATAATGAGGATACATGTAACATTTGCAGTGCAGCTTTATTGATGTATCCTGCCAATTCACAGAATAATCCTTTATACCACCAGATGATAAATAATAGTAAGGTATGCTTCTACAATATTAAGGTCAGAATAAGACTGGTTCTGATTTTAAGGACAATAGTGCGCATATCATATTAAAATAATAATTTTTCTCTTTTTCCCTCACCACATTTTGAAAGCAGAGACACAGTCCTGTAAGTAGAGAACGGCTTTTTATTTGCATTTCTAATTAAAACAAAGTAAGTGTAGTATGTGAGGGAAGTTGTTGGGAAAGCATGAGGAATGTTTCTTTTCATATATATAGTGTGATAGATATCTAAGCTGTTTAATTTTACTGTCCCAGACAGTAAAGAGATTTTAAAAGGCTGCTCCCTTTGTCAGCTCTACGGTATTTATTCCTGCATCTTCATACTGGTATGGCAGATGTGCTGTGGTTGCTCTGTGTAGGCTCACATTCCATGGTCTTCTGTAAGCTCACAATGTTTTGCCTGGCACTGAAAGCAAAATACCTCATAGGAAGTTGAGTGCAAATAAGAACACTGGGACTATTAAGTGCTTTATTTGACAGTAGAAGAATTTATTCCTAATTTTTTCTTTCCTTTTTAGGCACAAATGAATCAAAATTCATCCAGTAAGTGTGAATCTTACAGTCTGTTAGTTTTTCAACCTAGAATTAAAATTAATTGCTTTTTTTAATTGTTGGAGATACAAACTTCTTAAATATCTGTATTTTAAATGGAACAAAACGTTTCTCCTGTCAGTTTTATGCACCTCTTCCTTATCTATATACTTGGCTGTTCCCTGTTGTGGGGTCCAGATGAACCTGACTCTGACAGCAGTGAGGAACACGTCGAGATACCTAAGGAGTTACCCCATGGAAAAAACTCCTGTGCAAGTTCCTGAAACCCTTCTACCTGCTCAAGTTTAGTATGATCCACAAACCAGCAAAGCACACCGTGTGTATGATATGAAGTACCTACACAGGGATAGTGGACTGAGCATTAGCTTCTGTCCTGTAGGGTTTTTTTTTCCAGTGGGAAGCCAGGCCACATTTGCTGAATAACACTGTTGATGTAAACAGTGTAATTCAAGGAAGAATATTCTAGTAAACAACACTTCCTCATGAAATGCATTGCTCTATGTCATCTTCTTGTGTTTCAGGAATATCTAAACTTAAATTATCAGAAATAACACATTTCCTTTTTTCCATTTTAATAGTAATTTGAACTGCCAACATTAATATTAACTATCTTTTTATAATAAAAATGAAATTTTAATTTTATATTTCAAGCTTCTAGTGATAATACTGTATCTTTTTCTTAGGTGAAGAGTTAACAAAATCAAAACTCTCTGCTCCAACTAACGAGTAAGTTCAAAGTTTAAAATTCTATCAAATGCAGTTTTGCAGGAATTTGCTCTTATTTTTCCTAATACTCAGAAACTCATTGGAAATGAATCTGTGTCCTATTTTAAGTTGTACCTCTATTGCATTATAAGACTAAGTGTATCAATGGATACATTCATTTGTTTACCCCTTCCAATACTTTATTGTGATCTGTCTCAGTTGATTTTTATAATTACATGGCTACACAATGTTTTAAATACATTTAAATACATAGACACATTTAGTTTCTGTCCATGAGTTCTTCATGGTAAAGTGTTTAAGATTTCAGGCCTCAAATTTACACAGATCTGCATACATTGCTAATGCGTGTATATCCTGAAATAAATGAATTTGAAGATGTAGATCTCAAAAATGATCATTTAACTGACATCATGCAGGATGTCCACACACCAATTTGCATCAAGCTGTTTGCTAAGATGGTTTCCTTATGTGTAAATCAGTTCTTTGATCTGCAAGTTTTAACTAATTCTTTTCTTTTTAGATGCCAAAACTGATATAGACTAATTTGTCAAATGTTTTTATCATACTATTGAGGGACTTTTTTAAGGGTCATGTAGTGATAGGACTAGGAGTAGTGGCTTTAAACTGAGAGTGGGTTTAGATTAGATATATGGGAGAAATTATTTACTGTGAGGGTGGCAAGATATCGAAACACCCACCCAGAGAAGTTCTGGATTCCCTATCTCTGGAAGCGTTCAAGACCAGACTGGGAGGGGCTTTGAACAACCTGGTCTAGTGGATGTCAGCATGGTTGGAACAGGATTTTTAAAGATCCCTTCAAACGCAGACTATTCTGTGATTATTATAATTATTACATTATCAAACTACTACTGAAGTTTACTTTGCTTTTTATTAATGCATGTATCTTTAATTTCTCTTCCAATTGTTATTCTTAATATAGAAAGGGGAACAGTGACTTCCTGGCATGGGATCCACTCTTCAGCACTTCTCTTGAATCTTCCTCTTCAGCTTCCTTGGCATCCTCATCCTCCTCAGGTAAAATATTTGATGGTAGAAAACGTTTTGTCTATATACTTCAGGATGTTCTGATATTGTTTTTTTCAGTTATTGCAAGGGGATGTGCTTTGACGCATATAAATAAAAGAATTTTATAAAGCAGTATTATTGTCTTAGAAGTATTATACAACTGAGAATGCAGTATATAAGGCTTTCAAGCTAGAGATCAAGAGGGAATAGGGAGTGCTAGACACCTTAGGAAAATTCTACCTTGCACCTGCCTTTTTTTTTATTGCCTTCACATACTTTCTGAAAAATTGCTCACCATCTAGAATGTAAACCTTTTTTTTCAGCTTGTAAGACTGGGAGATTAAATGGAGGTTGTTGCAGCAACTGTGAGACAAGCTGAGCTTGCACAATGAATAGGGATGGGTTTCTTCTTTCCAGGCAAGTAGTTTGTGCTGTGTAGTACAAAGGCATTGCAGCACTTTGCTGTGAGGAACTTGTTTCCTGTAGGAAAGCCTGATTCTGTTAGGAGATATGAATCCAAGGGGAGATGAATAAAAATGGCAGGACTGAGACATGAATTAAGTTGAGATTCTGAAAGCAGGGATATTGCAAGGAAAAGGATGGTGTGTGGAGTGGAGGATGAGAGCATATTGTTGGGATGGGAATGAGCATGGGAATTTTGGATTGCAGAGTATTAGTGTCAGTAGGATCCTGGCAGACTTTCCTGAAACCTGGTCTTCACAAAAAATAGTTCCATAGTTCTTTTCAGTCTACCTGCTGTGTATCTGTTCTCCATCATCTTAATTTTCTCTTAATGTAGACACTTTTCTCCTCCCACGTGCCTGAGAAAGGAAGTGTGTTCAATGGGTTTTTTTTAACTAAATACTCATATTCAAAAAATAGACCTCACTTCTTTGTTCATGGTTATGGCTTTCTAGCAATTTTCTTCTGTGCTTGATCATGCAGACTGCAGGACATATAAGTAAGATTACATATATCAATAGGAGAATTCTGAAAAACTGGTGTTATTTCTTGGCTTTAGTGATGTTCTTCTAGCAGCAATCAGCATTGCTTTTAACACTTCAGGTTTTAAGTAGAACCTAGTCTTTCACTACAAATTCATGTTCCTTAAAGGTTACAGTTTTAACAAATCTGGCTTACAGAATTCATCAGTTTTCTCATCCTGACATATGTAATCAGTCAATAGGATTAGCTAGTGAATCCACATGTGTGTGGTAGCACATTTAAGAATAAATTAAAGAGAGAGAGGTATATTACCGGAATATTCTGAAAAGAAATGGGGCTTCCTTGAAATACTCTGTTTTGATAGCTTTGGTCTGGTGTTGGAGTCTGCAGAGAAAGGCAGAGGATATTTAATTTGTTGTGCTGGTGGCTGTAGCTGTATTCGGTTGTTTATTGCTATGCCTGTATGGGAAGTGAAAGCAGGCTAGGAAATCTTCATGCAGTTCCTCCTGGCAGCAGAACTGTAGAGATAGTGGTCTCTGGTTGATAAATAATGACAGAGATGAATAACATACTCTGTAGCTGTATCTGGCAGAGAGTCATCTGCCCTAGTCCTCATACCCATGAGGCTTATACACAACCCTGCAGTTAGCTGAATCTGGTGGAATACAGGGTCTTGTGGGCATAAACCAAATTTAGATACATCTGTGCCTTGGCAAACTTTATCTGATAAATAATTATTTCAAGGATTGTTGTTCTAGGAGTTAACTAAGATATTTACATTTGTGAAATAATCTGTGGAGTTAAATGGAAAATAAGTGTTCCGAAGTATAACAAATTTCTAATACATTTGGGGGAAAAAACAATTGGATCAATGTATGTCATACTGTTGTTTTAATTGAGTTCTAATGCTTGCTAACTTGCAACTTAGTTCTAAAGGTTTAAAAAAATACTTAACTGATCTGATTGTATTTTCCTTGAAAACAATGTTTTATCTTCAACTTGAAGGTTGGTAATAAGCTGGTGCTTAAAGTTTTTGAAAATCTCAATCCAAAACCTGAATTATATACATTAGTTGTGTGGAATACAGCATATGTTCCTTACTGTTTCAACATTTTTTTAGCTATTGTTTTATAACTGTTAATCATTGAACACTTAAACCACCCTGGTATTTGAGCAGACAGTGGTTTATGCAGCACAGAAGTAATCTTTGGTCATCCATTAATAATCCTGCCTTATTAGAAATTTAAGCTTTTATCTTGAACAAACACAACAGGCATTTTTTAGGTAGCTCTTGATACTGTAAAAATGCTTCTATTTAATTATCTTGTTATTTTCATTCATATATATGTTTTAGAACAGTTCCTAATATTTCCACATTAGATAGGATTTATAATAGTATTTTAAAGCCTTTGAATTACATTTAAAATATCTGCTAGAAAGGGAAATCTGTGTTAAAACTCTTTAACATTTAGGTGGACTTAGAATATATGTGTTTATGGCAAAAGGACCACTGTAGAGGGGACAACTGTATTTTTGATCTGAACTTTTAAATGTATTTCTCTCATTTTTCGGTTTTGGTTTTCACTGCTGTTGCTCCTAGCTCTGCCATTCTGCAAGATGTTGAGAATTGACTAACCTTGCATTTTCTGCTTCTATTGTCATCTAGAGCAACAGGCAACAGCAAGTGCAGGGAATACTTGTGGAAAAGTCCTTTTTTCAGCAGTCTGAAAACTATAGCATGAGAGAGGAAAAAAACCTGAGGTGGATGATGCCTCATCTGTATTGTTACTCACTAGACACAGGTTGATATAGACAGAATAAGGATCCGACTGGATCTCATGACTTCATTGTCTTCATTCATTCATCTGAAAGCCAATTCTGTTGGACCTTCCTATTATAAATTTTAGGACTAAGAGGATCAAGGTGTTTGGAAGGAACAGGATAGATTTGATTAAATAACTTTGAAGGAAATTAAAAGCAGAAAGCTGAGTGGAACCAAAAATTGAGTAGGATGCAAGAAGGAAAAGAAAAATATGAGAGAAAATTAAATCACAACAGGTAGGAACTTAGAGGAATAAGGAAAGTTTTGTGAAATGGAGCCTTAAGTGGAGAGATACACAATAAATTATTTTATTTTATTTAATATAAATAAAAAATGGAAAGTGACGTGGTTGGCAGTATGAATGAAGTACATATAACATGTGACTGGCTTTTTTCTTTCTTTTATTTGTAAGTGGGTGGGTTAGCTTAGTAGAGCAGGCTGGTAATCCTTGTGCAGTGGATATTAAATACTTTTTTGAATATTGAAATTTTTATCTTTTCATTGTTGGTCCTAGTTTCAATTCTTCCCTTTTCCTTCAGCTACCCTAACAGAGCACAATAGGAGCTCCTCCTCATCTACCACTGATTTGCCTGGTTGTAGAGTATCTCAGTCTTTGCTTGGACACCAGACAGATTCTGGGTCTACAAGCCCATCCTCACCAGACCTTACCATTAGCACGTTGTGCAAATCTGGTGTTACAGCAGCACCATCAGGGAGTACCAGTACTTTGTCCTGTTTTTCACAGTCTCAAAGTCAGTGGATTTCCTTTGCCGATGAACTTCTTACAATTAGACATACAAGCACAGACAAGAAGGAGCCCCAAAGATTGCATTTTAAAATTGAAAATGCCTGCCTTGCCTCTTCTGCTTTGCTTGGAAATTCTTCCAACAGCTGTGCTTCTGAGGATCAAAGTGACCTTTTCAATAACTCTGTATGTCATGAACAATTATTCATTGAAGAAACTGGCACTGCTGCTGAAATATCTTCTACATCATCTTCAGCCCTACTGGACTATAGTTTAGTGTCTTCTTGTGTTCATACAAATAAGGGTATGCCAAGCATGCATTCTGTACTGCTCTTTGCTAATAACTGACTCCCAAAAGCAAGCTTTGGACTCATTTTTCCTTCTGTTATTATTGCTCAACTGATGTTCAAATTAACTCAACTTCTTACTTAGAATGTACTAAACTGCTTGTTAATAACAGTTGGGACAGTGAAGTAAATATTCAGCTTGAAATAAGAAGAAAATTCAAATTATTCCTGTAAAGGCATTGCTTTCTTTTAACTATGCAGTGTTGCTTTTCTAGAAATGGGAATGGATTTTTGTGGGATGTCAGACAGCAATGAAATCTGAAAGATTAAGTAATTGAATTTGCAAAAACAATTCTTTTTACGTACAAGCTTCCGAGAGTAGTTGGTATAGAATCACTTGAGAGCAATGAGAAAGCCCATTATGCTATTTTAAGAGTCACTTTTGAGGGTATCACATGGCACTATTTTAAAAGGACTTACGATTTATGGTAAATCTTAAAACATGGCACTTGTAAAACAGGAACTTCTAGTAGGAGCATCACTTCCAGTTATTCTACCAAAGTGAATAAATATTTGTGTTCAGTGTGATCTTTCTAATATTTATTTTCTTAAATTTGCTTTCTTTCAGCAAGGCCCACCACTCCTCTTTCTTTGGGTACCATTGTACCCCCTCCAAGGCCTGCTTCAAGACCAAAGCTGCCTACCGGGAAACTTAGTGGGATTAATGAAATAGTATGTATTGATGGTCTGATTTTTTTTTTCTTAATTTGCCATTTTGACTTGGTTTCAGATACACCATTCATTTCCACTGTTACAGTGGAGTTACTTTCCAGCCAATGTTCAAGGAGTCACATAAGCACATTGCCAGATAGGCATGATAATAGTTTATGATAACTATCTTATTATAATAAGTAATTATTAACACAAGTACAAAGGTCCAAAACATAATTTTTGCATCAGCTGAGTGTTTTTAATTGAGCAAATCATTAACTTGATAATGAAAGATGGTGCATACATAAGATAGAAGTTTTCAAAATGCGAAATACTAGTGAAGTTATTAACAAACCTCCCTTGATTTAGGGGATATCATCAAAGCTTTGGGAAATAAATGGTATTTAGTAGGTCTTTTTCAGTCATATGTTGACTGAAGTAGCCCTTTTGTGACTTCTCCCTGCACTTGGTGTTAGTTTGTGGAGAAGGGAGGTGGAGGATCACAGCTGTTGCTTGTCAGGATAGTGAGAGGTTGCGCATTGCCTGCATTTGCCTTAATCTGCCTGCAGTGCAGGTTCACCTGCCGATAAGGAATGTGGTAAAGAATGCAGATACCCAAACAGCCTGTCAGACCAGGCCATGCCTGATTTCCTCTGTAAATATTAGTGTTCTTCAGGTTTCACTTGACTTAACTGACTTGGAAAAATGTTTCTGTGGTAAAATCATCTTTCAATCCTGTCTTTTAAGGTAGCAAGGTATTTTCACCACATTCTTCTTACAAACAAAATTCTCATCTCACTCTTTGACAAAGCTGACAAAACATTTTCAAACTGTTTTGCTTTTCTGTAGGACCAGAAGAGAGGTAATTTTGAAATTCTTTTCTCTTTCTAATAAAGAATTGTAGTAATTCTCCTTAGACCAAGGAATCTGTTCTTCATGTCTCCGTAATTAAATAGAAGAATTTACCTGGGACTGTTCTGCTATGGAGTATGATCCTGCACAAAGCTACATTCATTTTATACTGTTGCTTTAGAAATTGGCTATTACCTGGATACAAGTGGAAGGTTGTCAGTTGTCTTCATGATACGTCAACTCCTTTTACAATTCCCGTAGTCTCTATCAAAGCCACATCCTCTGCAACAAGTGTAATAGAACCAGAAAAAAATCAAATTACTGTGACATCCCAACCTTAGGGGGAGGGAAACACCCAAGACTCATAAATGCTAGGGGTCAGAAGGAGCAACAAAAGTGAGAGGGTCCACAAAACGCACAAAACTTAACTCTTAAATTATGCACATGGCATGGAAATTGGTATGTTAGTCCCTGACCTACTATTTATGCACACAACAGCAGGTTCTGGATAAAGAGGTAGAATAACAAAGGAGGAGACAAAGGAGCATATGAATGAAACAGGAAGCAAGAGAGAGAAAGAGAGAAAAAGAGATCACTGATCCTGGTTCCAGTGTCAGTTCAGTTGATGGGGTGTCCTGGAGGTATTACCCAGGTTTGTTGGGGGTACATTTTTTTGCGGTGTTTTCCCCACCCTGGAGCTAAGTTTCTTGCTTTCTGTGCAAATGAGTTACCATGCACAGTTCACTCTTTCAGACCTTTCTGGAATTGGGTCAGAGGGCTTCAGGGGTCTTCTGGTCTTGATCCCCCCCCTACAGCCCATTCCCACTTCTCTACCTCATTCCTACACTTGAGCTGGACCTTATTTGTGCTTATCTGCAGGAGCCAGAACAAGGATGTTTGTCCCAGAAAAGTGCTGTCTACCACTGCATAGCCCCTTCTCCAGCCACTGTTCTTTCTCACTGTGTGTTTTTACCAACAGTCCTTGGTTATTAGCAGCAGACCTTGTCTGTTAGTATCAACAGTCTTTGGTTATTAAAAACAATCCTTATTACCAGCAGGCCTTGTCTATTAATACCAACAGTCCTTGATCATTATCAACATCGTCTGTTACTACCAACAATTCTTGGTTGGCTTCACAGCCATCCAGCTATTGGTGTTTTAGACATACACATTAGCCCCTTATCTTCTGGGACTCTACGATTACCCTGCCAAAATGGTGCTTCAGGAGGTTCAGTGCCTTTCAGATAGGTTAATCCCAGCATGATCATTAGTTAAACACTTTACCAGTTAAGTATATCCAAAAACCATCCAGAGGTTTAGATGGAAGAGACTTTTAAGTTCTCTAGGCCAATCTGCTCAAAAAAGGGATGACTTCAAAATTGTATGAGGTTACTCAGGCACATGCTGAATTTTGAAGATCTCCACAGTGGGAGATTTTACAATCTGCCAATCTGGCATCCTGTCCCAGGATTTCACCACAAGGTTGCAAGAAGGGATTTTTCCCAAAGTCCAGCTGAAATTTCTTTGCTGTAGATCTTGCATTTCTTAGAAGAGGCTGACTGACTTCTGTGTGTGTCCCTTTTTACCTAGTAAGAGACTGCTAATAAATCCCTTCTTAGGCTTCTGTTCTTTGGGCTGAAAGAACCCTGGTCCTATAACCTGTTCCTCTCTCACTCCTATCCTCCAGTCACAACTGTTTTAGTTGCCCTCTGTTGCTCTCACTTCCAGTTCATTAGTAGCTCTGCTTTAGCTCTCTAACACCGAGTTTGCCACATCTACACAGGGCTGTAGTCCTAGTTTCTGATACTGTGTTGTATTACTGTTATTGACAGGCTGCTGCATAAACAAATGTATTAGACTTGACTACCCTATCAAAAAAATTATAATTGAGGAAATAATGGAATTTATTCCAATGGAAAATGCAGGTTCTCTGTTTTACACTAAAAGCTACGGTAGATAAAACATCAAAGAAGCTATGTTGAGAAACATTATCAAATTGATTTGGGCATGAAATAAGAACTTTTCTATTTACAATGTTTTTTTAAATCTCTTTAAAACTCCATTGTGTTATATTCTTGTAATATCTTTTGTTCAGCCTAGGCCATTCAGCCCTCCATTGACCTCTAACTCAAGTCCACCTCCAGCAGCTCCTCTGGCACGTGCAGAGAGCATTTCCTCCATATCCTCTTCTGCTTCTCTCAGCGCAGCAAACACACCTACAGTTGGTAAGTTTAGTTAACCATTTTATCTTACTTTAGAAATAAGATAACTCTGCCACTAGGTTGCACCTGTTATGAGAACTAACTTCTGTTGGAGTTAGTTGTTTCATATGCGAGTCCAGGTACTTCAACATCCTTTGCAATATCTACTTGTAAATTACTGAGACACAGAAAAGTGGATTAAATTAGATTAGCCCACAGATGCAATTATGGCAGATTCTTTTGTAAATATTATTCACAATTAACATTCTGTGAGTTTTTATTTGGTATGCTTGTATATCCATCAAGTACAACATGTTATCATATATTTGTTCGAAGACGTTATTGTATAGGTGCAGAAATACTTATGGGTACTGAAATATTTGAATTAATACAAATGTTCACAGAATGAGTTCTTTTATGTTCTTTTTTGTTTGTTGTTCCATAATTGCAGTTTCCAAAAAAATAAATCAAATGCATCTTTTTCTTCGAGTTAGTTAAGCATATAAGCTAAGCAGACATTCAGTAAAAGCAAAACAATTAAAGAAGAAAAGCAAATCAATCTTCACGTGTTGCCACTAATTTCAGACGGTTTTCTCTTGTTTCTAAATGAAGGTCCTTCTGTTTTGATATTTGATTATAACAAATCAAAAGGAGACCTTCAGGTTTTTTCAGTTAGTTGGGGTTTTTTGTTGTTTTGGGGGGACAGGGCTTAAGACATTTTAACTTGTTTGTTTAAAAGAATTGAATTGTTTAATTCCTGAACACTACTACGACTTTAGTCACAAGTTATATCAAGTTGTAGAGTTATCATTCAATTATCTGCAACTGTTATTGATGCCAAGGACTCCTCACTCAGGCTCAGCAGCTCAAGAAGAGCATTTGTGCAGCATCTAGTAGGAGTTCTGCAGTGCGGTTGTTTCCACCCTGTGCAGAAGCAAAGCTACTAAGTTCTACCCAAGCTTAGCTCCTAGAGTTCAGTGTTCACCAGTTTCACAAATGCTGAGAAGCATCACAGAAACACAGCTGGTGTTTTGGTTGCCAGAGTCTATCCAGGCTCGCATCTTCAGGTCTCAGCTCTGGTGCTGAGGAAACAAAAATTGGTGGCAAGAGCATCAATGTCCCCAGCTCTGGGGATATATGCGTATGTTGTTGGAAATGGTGGCAAAGTGAAAGCGTGAGGTGAGGCAGGAGGTAAGGAGGTGTGTGCTTACACTGAGGTTTGATGTTGTTATTATTCCAGCCTAGGAAAAATAAATAAGGCCAGTTCCATTTGCACTGATTGTATGAATTAAATAGTCCTGGAAAAATGGGAAGGGCAGTGGACAAAGGTGAAATACTTTTGGCATAAATGGATAATGCAATACGGTCTGTTTTCTTTTGACTTTTGTTCAATCCAGTGTTCCCCTTACCCCATTTGTTCTGAATAATGGAGAATTTACTCTAATTATCTTTTTTCCAAGTGAACTTTAAGGCATGCATAATTGAATGGTTTTTTATGCTTTAGCCTTAATTTAATTTGCAAAATATTTTTTAAAATATTAATTTATAACATCTATTTTTGCTTGAAATATTTTGTTTTCTTGCAATGTTTTGTTTCATTTAAATGTAATAGACGATGATGTTTTGATTCGAAATCTTCCTCCAATTGAAAAGCTTTGTGAGACAACACCAGGTATTGTACTCAAAGCACATTTATGTCTTAACTAATTATCCTAATCTACTATATCTAATAAAATTGGGGTTTTTTTGAAACAAGTTTCTCCAGATATTTCTGGTATCTTGCACATACAAGTTGTGGCTACACAGGCCCTTTCTTGAGAACTTTTTGTTTCCCATGCAAAATATGCAAACAATGAGATAATGATTTAATACCTGCTGTTTTTCCTGATATTAAAACTCAATTGAATTAAAACTCAAGACAGAGCGTGTTCAAAATCAAGTGTTACAAAACTTCAACCAGTCACCCCGCGGGGTGAGTGACCGCTGTCCAATCACATACAGGCTTTTACCATATATAGAGAAAAATTACAACAATAAACCTTCTTCTACTGCTTTTCACTAGACTGAGTTCATGTAAATATCACTCCATCCCAAATACAACAGCAACAACAAGTTGCTTGAAATCTCAACTACATAACAAGTTGTATGTTGCTGAAACCACCAAAACTTGATATAACCACTTTTATATAATGTTACCTTCTGTCTATCCACTTCCTTGCTTCATAAACAAGCTGAAACTTGGCCTTGCTTCTTGAGTTTGTCATTACTACTTCCATTCAGATAGAGTGAATATATTTTTACTTCCATAGTCCTTATTCTCCTAACACAAGTCCGTAAAAATGTTTCTATATTTACATATAGTACAAATCTTAGAAGACAGATATAATGAAGGTTGGGTTTTTTTTTAATAAATTTTATTTTCATGACAGGTGTTTAGCCAATATTAAAATTGTCTGGATCTTTGTTCCTAAACTGAGTTAAAACCATTTGATCAGCTTTATTCATCTGCCCTTTTTATGACCAATGATGCAGTCTTTTGTTCTGCAGTTTTGGTCTGCATCTTGAGTGTTTCAGTTCAACCATTTGCATGGTTATATCACTAGCTCTTGTGTCAGCACAGCTCAGGGGGTGGTAGTGGTAGTGGTAGTCAGGCTGAGGCAGGTGGCAGGGCATTTAAGCCAGCTTTGCCATCACTGCCAAAGGTTCTAGAACTGGAGCCCTGATCTGGGCAGCAGCCTGAGATGCAGTGAGGACAGCTTCGTGTGGCTGTTATGTCCCTTCAACCTGAGACTTCACAGCAGATACAGAAAAAACTGAAGCTGAATGTTGTGTCTTATATTGAATTTTGCTTTCAGCAGCAAGGCAAAAAAATATGACTTCCAATGTCAGGTTAAGCAGTTACGTTTGTTTCATATGATAGAATGACAGAATCATGAAGATTGGGAAAAGAACTCCATGATCATCAAGTCCAACCTTCAACTGATCACCACCTTGTTAACTAAACCATAGCACTAAGCAGTCCAGTTATTTCTTGAACACCTCCAGGGATGGTGACTACTGCCTCCCTGGGCAGCCCATTCTAAGTGAAGAAATTCTTCCTGTTGTCCAACCTGAACCTCCCCTGGCACAGCTTGAGGCTGTTTACTCTTTTCCTGTCGCTGGTTGCCTGGGAGAAGATACTGTCCCCTGTTTTGCCTACACCCTCCTTTCACAAGGTTGTAGAGACTGGTAAGACCCCCCCCCCACAAAGCCTTCTTTTCTCCAGGCTAAATGGTCTGAGCTGCTTTAGCTGTTTCTCATATGACTTACTCTCCAGACCCTTCCCCAGCTCTATTGCCCTTCTCTGGATATGCTCCAGCACCTCAATGTCTTCTGTGAACTGAGGGCCCAAAACAGGACACAGCACTTTAGGTGTGGCCTCACCAGTGCCAAGTACAGGGGGACAATCCCAGCCCTGGTCCTGCTGGCCACACTGTTGCTGATCCAGGCCAGGATGCCATTGGCCTTCTTGGCCACCTGGGCACACCCTGGCTCATGTTCAGCTGCTGTCACCAGCACCCCCAGGTCCTTTTCCTGTGGGCAGCTTTCCAGCCACTCTGCCCCAGCCTGTGGCACTGCCTGGGGTTGTTGTGACCCAAGGGCAGGACCTGGCCCTGGGCCTTGTTGAATGTATAGTAATTTCTTTATTTTTCAATTTATTGGTTTCTAGGAGAGTGCATAGACTTGTGAGTCAAAGGGTGATGAACAGTAGGAGTAGAGCAAACGAGAGAGGAGATCTCATTTGCAGTTCCCCAAATAGGTTCAGAGAAAAAAAAATATATATGTATTTGCTTTGGTGTTCCCTAAAAAAGTGAACGTAATGTTATTACTTCTAATAAATTTTCTTGAGTCAAGAAAACAGTATTTTTCTTTTGCCAATAGAATATAATGAATATATTTGCATTACTCTGTGTAATTTTTCAAATATTGATATAAACTGTACATAAGGCCATTAGGTAAAAGATTTTAAAGCAATTGATACACCTGTATACAAGGTAGTCCTGTCTACTCTTGTTCCTTAGTAAATTGCAGGAAAAGATAGTAAAACAGCTTAGCAACTGTAGTGCCACATTCATTGAGTATACACTTCTGCTTTAGTGAAGAATAATTCTGGAGTTCAGTATTTCACCAAACAGAATTTCTAGTAATTGATAACTCATTATTGTGTTGCACATTTGCTTCTTGAAATAATGATATTTGGATTCCTGAGACTATTGAGAACCACAGCTTTTGTTGGTAGTTTTCAGGGAGAGAAAAAGCTTTGGAATCATGGTCCATATATTGTCTGAAAGAATAAAGAGAAACAACCTACTGAAAAAAAAACAAGTAAATCAGTGGTTTGTAGCCAAATTTATAATAATTAGTTCATCTAACAATTTTTGGTTTTCAACACTTGCGACTAGATCTTTTGGATCTAAGGATGCCCAAGTGTTGCACAAATGTTCTCATGGTACTGAGAAGCATTCTGAACATTTTACTACCTTATGTGAGAAGTTGAAATGGAGAGTGAGGTATGAGGTAGCAGAATTAAACCAGCTCCTGTCTTTTGCACTTTTTCTGTATCTACTTCATTCACTTATCTCTTAATTTAAGGTCTAATAGGAGGTGTTAGTCTCTTTGTGAAGAACAAGGCTCCAACTTCCTTTTTGCTTCTGAAAGAGCTCAGAAAGGACAATCATTTAGAGTAAATAGGTTTAATTTGCCATGAGCAATATTATACAGAAGCATTTTGTCTCTGCTTTACGGTATGAAAGAGAAATTTCTCCGTTTGCTTATGAAAAGATGAAGACTGTGTTTTCTTTGTGGTAGAAAATATTATGTGATAGAGACCATTTCTGCAGTGCTGCAAAAAAACATAGTAAGATCTTGTCTACTACACTGCTGCACTAAGAAAGAAAGAAGAAACTTCCAGTATTGTTTTGTATTCCCTACACATGTAGAAAACCCGTGAAAAGTGAAATCCCATGACAACCTGTTTCATGAATTGTATACTTCAATTGTATAATTCAATTGTAAGACTTCAGAAAGTCTTAGCATGAGGCCTTAGTTGATTTTTATAGCTCTGTGTTATGTTTGAACAAGCAACAAGTGAAGACTTCTCCAGCATTTTTTGCTTGGGAATTGCAATGTTTGTTGGCTGAATAAGTTAAAAGAAATGTTCAGTGATTGACTTATGTGGGGTATTATTGATGAATTTGCATTTGAGTTCATTGTTACTGTAAATGAATTCTTCATATTTCTGTGACCATTTTATCATACATTTTTCCATCCAAAAAGCATACAGTAGGGATTTTTTTAAAAGCATTCCAGTCAATTTCCTTTGTATCTGTAGACTTCACCCCCACCAGTGGCCATTTTAATGCAGTGTTCTCTGTCTCATATGTATTTCCTTGTGTCTGTGTACATAATGTCCTACCAATAGGCCAGTGTTCTTAGGCTGCTAAGCAATGTTTTGGTGGTATGATTGTACTGTACTATGTTTATGTATTTCTACACACTTTTCAAGTAATATTTCAGATGGTACTGTGAACCTGGTGTAAACTTGTGAAAATTACAGATGTAGTCAACCATTTCTGAAATCTATCACTAAGCCTTTCGAAAATTAAATCTACACATGTATGTATTCTAGGTGTTTCACGTGGTCCCAGCCCCGTCAGCCTTGGAAACCAGGACACCTTGCCTGTTGCAGTAGCCCTTACTGAATCTGTTAACGCCTACTTTAAAGGAGCAGATCCCACAAAGTTAGTTAAATAGTAAATTGTGTTGAATGTAATGAGTTACAATAAGAAAAGACACTGGGCCTGCTTTTCATACTGTGGGGGGAATGAGTATGCGTTAGAAGGGGGATTCAAAGGGTTTTTTTTTCCCTGGGTATAAATGACAGCAGTATGTTACAGTGTGTTACTGTAATGGCCTGCATCCTGCCAGGAGTTCATATATACCTGCCTTACGAAAATGTTTTCAGTGAAAGCACTGAGAATGACAAGGATTTTTTATCATTGTCAGGTAGGTGCACGTCATTTTGGGCAGCTGAAAGCACTTCATTCCCTGTCACATCCATTACTATGCTACTTAGGCCTTGCCTAGGCATAGCTGTGCCATGTTTTCAAAGTCTGAAAAATATCCAAGACTACTGTATGCTTAAGCAGTTACAGTTTTTCTTTCTTATTTCATCTTGCTTCCAAGTTGAAAGTGACATTACATTGTCACTTTACCTTCATTTGAGACTGAATTTCTTTTTAATTCAGTTCATCAGATTGTGAAAATACAGTGGTTGCTTTAAAATTAGTATTAAAACTTGGCAGTTAATGAGTCGCAAAGAAGCTGATTTTTTTATTCTCTTCTAGATGTATTGTGAAGATTACTGGTGATATGACAATATCATTCCCAAGTGGGATTATTAAAGTCTTCACCAGCAACCCATCTCCTGCTGTGCTCTGCTTCAGGGTGAAAAACACAAGCAAACTAGAGCAGATTCTTCCAAATGCACAACTTGTATACAGGTTTTGTATTTTTTTTTAACATAATTGTAAAGTAACATTTTAACATAATTTGTAGAGTATGAGTTGTTGTGTATGTAAATCAGAATTCTTCGCAGTCTAGTTGATTTAATTACACATAGTTTAATTTTCTGAATTGTTGTTGTTCAGCTTAGTTTTCTCCACTGTCACTATTAAAAATATCTGTGATTACTGGACTTGAAATTTGGGCTGAGTATAACAGGAGCCATAAAAAATAATTTGTAAATGTGTCTGTATTTTTATATGCGTTTTATAAATTATTTCTTTATACAGTAGTAACTAAGTGATGAAACAGTACCCTTAAATGGAAAACAAGTAGTAGAAGATTCACGTACTCTCAGTTGCCTTCTACTAGTGTATTTTAAAGCTGAATCATTACACTAATCAGATTCTTTGCATAACTGTCTCTCAGATGTGTAGTAGCATGCTTGGAAGAATTTGTAAATAAAAAAGGTTGCTGATAGAGTAGGACAGTTGTTGAAATCACACTTGGAGATACTGTTGGGGTTTTTTTTTAATAGAAAAGTTGGAATTTTTTAGCAGAAACATGTTTTAGCTGAGCAGTTTCCATTTCATTTATTGGAGGAATTATTTGAACACTACGTTAAGTGCTTTTAAATGCTGTATTTGTTTAATTACTGTAATAATGAGTCAAACCATATGTACCTATTCTTTTGTATTTAATTTCATTTTGTTAATTAATACTTATTGCAGTGAATGATTCATACAAAATTAAGTTTAATCACTGTTTGACATGACATTTTATAACTGAAATGTTACCAGAGCTGTATCTGACAAAGTGAATTATACTGAAAAAGCGTATTTTGCAAAAAAAAAAAAAAAAAAGTTAAAATGTATAGTATTATTGTATGAATGGTGTAATACTTCACCCCTAATTAGTGATCTTTCTTTGTAGTGATCAGTCACAAAGTGACTCCAGTACTAAGGATTTTTGGATGAACATGCAAGCTATAACTGTCTACCTCAAGAAATTATCAGAGCAGAACCCATCTGCATCCTATTACAATGTGGATGTTTTAAAGTATCAGGTAAACACTTTTTTCCTTTTGGAATTTCTAAGGAATTCCAGCAGATCTGATGTCTACCCAGAAATTAAAAGAATAATTGAACTGATGAAGTGCCATCCCTCATCTAGGCCAATTCTGCATATGTCACTGCATTCAATGCGTAGACTCTGCCCAGGCTTAGCACATTTCTGCTATGCTTCATGTCATCCCTAAGACGCAGGGCTTGTTTCAGCTTGCTGATGCATCAGTCCAAGTTCTGCATGCAAGCTTCAAACACTGCATTTTTTGGTATTTGTCAGCAAAGTCACATTTGCTTTAAGAGATTTGGTGGGGGCTTGTTGTAGTTTGTACTTTTACTGCCTTTGATTTTGCAATTGCCTAAGTTTTGGATGCTGTAGCTGATGAATTTTAATACATCGTAATGGTTCGCAGTTGAAGGAGAGTAGGTTTAGATTAGATATTATGAGAAAATTCTTTACTCAGAGTCACTGGCACAGGTTGCCCAGAGAAGTTGTGCATGCCCCATCCATCTCTGGCAGTGTTCAAGGCCAGATTGGGTAGGGCTCTGAGCAGCCTGGTCTAGTGAAAGGTGTCTGTGCCCCTGATGAGAGTGAGTTGGAACTATGATCTTTAAGGTCTCTTCCAATCCAATCTGTCCTGTGCTTCTATCTGAGAATGTATGATGTTCTGATTTCTCACCATATAATAGAATGGGAGTAGTCAGAATGGATTTACTGAGTGAAAGTCATGCTTGACCAAGCTGACAAACTTCTGTGATGACATGACTGCCCCTGTGGATGAGGACAGAGTAGTAGGTATTGTCTGCTCAGACTTCAGGAGGGCTTTCAACACCATCTACTACAGAATCTGTATAGAGAAGCTGGTGAAATACAGGCTGGATGAGCAGACACTGAGATGAACTGGCCCCCAGGGGACATATTGATTTTACAGTTTATTAGCTTCATTAATGATTTATATGATGGGACAGAGTGTACTCTTGGCAAGTTTGCTGATGATACCAAATGGGGATGGCTGTCTGGATAAACCAGAGGGTCATCTTGCCCTCCTAAGGGAGCTCAACAGGCTGCAGAAAAGGGCTGAGAGGAATGTCATGAAGTTCAACAAGAAGTGCGCTGGGGCGTCACCAGCTGGACATGAGCTCAGCAGAAAAGGACCTGGAGGTCCTGGAGGATACCATGTTGAACATGAGCCAAAGTGCTCTTGCTGCAAAGGCAGTAGATGGTCTGGATGGTTTCCTGAGCTGCATTAGGCAAAGTATTGCTAGTACGTCAAGGGAGGGGATCCTTCCCCTCAACACTGTGTGACACCACACCTGGAGTTCTGTGTTCAGTTCTAAATTGTTCCTTACAAGTGAGAATGGATAGAGATCAGCAAAGGGCCACGAAGATGGTGGTGGGACTGGAGTATCTGTCCCATGAGGACAGGCTCAGAGAGTTCAGACTCCTAAGCCTGGAGAGGGAAAGTTCAGGGAAGTCTCATCAATATGTATAAATACCTGAGAGCAGGCACACAGAGGACAGAGCCAGGCTGTTTTTACTGGTGTCCAGTGACAGAAGAAGCGCCAATGGACACACTGAATCACAGGAGATTCCCTCAACATCCAGAAACACTTTTGTCATGTGACAGTGGCTGTGCACTGGGCACAGGTTGCCTAGAGAGGTGGTGGATTCTCCATTCTTGCAAATGTTCCAAAGTTGTCTGTAGGTTAGGCAGCCTGCTAGAGGTGGCCCTGCTTGAGCTGGAGGGTTGGACCAGACAGCCTCCAGGAGGTCTCTGTCCACCTCAGCCATTCTGTGAACCAGTGAGGTGATGTTCTGGCTGTTAATAAAAAGTGTTCACGAATATTCAAGACAAACTCACCTCAGAGAGAGAACAGGGGTTTGCTAGGCCTACACTGAAATATCTAAACATCACAGCCAACTCTCTGTCTACACATAACCCCTGAAAATTACTTGCAAGTCCAGCTATTCCTATCACTGTAGTTTCCACCTCTGCCTAGTATGGGTTAAAATCTTGGCATACTGAATCTGCAAAAAGCATGTTAGGCACACAAAATTACTGAGAAAGGTGAAAGGAAAAAACATTCAGTTTGTTGAAATGAGTACTGTGTATTCTTCTTGTAAAAAAAGATGCATTGGCATGTGGAAGCCCTGAAAGATAGAAAAATCTTTGGGCTGACAGACAACAGCAAGAATGTGCACTGGGACACGGGGAGTTCCTAAAGCGGATTGAGAAGGTGGTTGAGATGCATCAGGACAGTAGAACAAGCTCAGCCACAGAAGCAGCATTCAGCCGTCCTGCAGCAGGAAAATAATGCTTTGAAGAGGTAACAGCTGTTCTGCTGGCTGCCTATCCCATAGTGACAGGTGGTGTTCTCTGCTGCTGGCTGTTTGGGCAGCTGAATTGGTACAGCACACAGCTGCTGAAGATGAAGTAATTTTGCTGCAAGCATGCTTCTTGTGTAAGGCAGAACACAACAAAAACAAAGTTTACAAAAGTTTATAGAAGTCACAGCAGGAAAGAGCCTCATAGGCAAGTGGGAGTTTAAACATTTAAAGTATTTTAATTTAAAATTAAAATAACAGGAATTGTTTTAGGCAGCAGTCTTCAAAATTCTGTGATTAAAGACTCGGGGATCAATTGTTCTCCTGATATTTAGTCAGCACTGAGACTTATATTCATTACCATCATCCCCTAATTGTGCCCCAAAAGGTGGCTATTTTAATTAAATTGCTTTCAATGATTTATTCTTTTACAGGTATCATCAAATGGGATACAGTCTACTCCCTTGAATCTTGCAACTTACTGGAAATGTGATGCTAGCACTACTGACGTGAGAGTGGATTATAAATACAATCCAGAGTCTATGAATGTGCCTAGTATGCTGTCTAACGTTCAGGTTGTGGTACCAGTAGATGGAGGAGTAATAAACATGCAGTCACTTCCACCTGCAAAATGGTAATATTAATACTTTTCAGTATTTTTTCAAGTTCATTTCAGTGTATTCTTTAGCATCATAGCCTGAAAAATTTCACAGGAAGAAATAGCAAAATGTGTAGTATCAGATGTCTAGATACTTGGTGGTCTGAAACAGATCATGTGCAGCCTATTCACATAAAATGAGGCCAGAAGTACCTATCCCGACTGTGTAATAATACAAGGCTTTATGAAATTTCCAATGTTTGCTTTCTTTTGGCCAGTAGATAGACAATTTTAATACCGTAATTTGAAATGGTTAAAAAACACTTTGTGTGTGCATGTATAAAAATGTATTCATATAAGGGGATTATATAGAAAAAGTACCAGAAATACAGTTTTAAAAGATTTCCTGATTGTTCTAGCTTAAAAATTAGCTTCTAATGGAAATAGTTTTAAAACAAACCTCAGTAAGTGAGGAGCTCCCCATAAGCCAGGTAGCATTGTCTCTCAAGTCAAGTGTCATGCAGATGACACTTGCATTTAGAAGCCTCCTGCATTTACAGTAGCACTTGAAAGTGTGACATAGATATTGGGAAATTATATTACTACAAGTTTGTGGAAACAAGCAGAGGGTGGTGGAACTAGAAACAGTAGTACAGCCCTGGAGCAAAAGGTGAGCAGATTCAATCACTGTGGCTGTGCAGCATGTACATACTTGCCCAGTTGTAACCTAAATCATGGACTGTCTATTCCCAAGAGGGGTTTTTAATGTGAAGAAGCCAAAGCATATCAAGTTGAAGGAAGTTAGGCTTTGTTAATCTTGTTTCTTATAGATCACAAAGCAAGGCTTAATCGAAAAATAAACATGATGCATTAATTCTGTAGATTTTGTTGTTTCTGAAGGCCATATACCATTACAGGTGTTTTTTGGGCAGTGTAGTAAAGGAGTACCATTTTAAGTGGAAAAAAATCTTTACAGGACTGATTCATTCTTGACTTGGTATTTTCAAGGCAGCAATACTTTTACCCTATCTTAAGCTTTTTCTGAACATGTTCAGCATTCGACCTCAACAACATGACTAGGCTGTTCAAGCCATTCTCCTTGCCCAGGCTTCTTCCACAAGCCTTCTGTAATGAAGTCTGAGTGAGAGCAGGAACAGCCACCCAGAACACCCTGGGAAGACTTAGGGACAGTTGCATTAGAGAATTCACCTAGGCAATTTCCAAACCCCAGAATTCTGAGCCTGGCAAGTTGACCAAAATAAACACCAAACTAAACCTCAGTTATGTCCCAGGTAGGTCAGTATTTGTGATGTACTACCTGCTGTTCAGTCTAGTGGTTTGGGTGGTGGGGTTTTGGTCTTTTTTAAGAAAAAAATATTTTATAGCTTTACCTCTTGTGAGTAAATGCTACCATTTGTGCTACTTGTGTGAGCATTTCAGTCCTGCTATATCAATGCCAAGAGCAATTTTGAACCTATCAGCACTTCATGCTGCTCACAGCAATAAATTGTTGTCTTTCCTTTGATGCAAGTGCTAGGAAGTACTCCAGGAGTTAAAATACCCTGTCAGCTCAGACAGTCTTGGTGCCCTTTTCTGCCCCTTTACAGCATCTGAAGTTAACTTGAACAGTGTGCCACTTACACCAATTAGTTTGACTTTAATGGAAATGGAATAAAATTCATGCTTTCAGGACTCTCACTTAGGGGAGAACAGTCAACATTGCTTCCCATTCTACCATCATCATGAAGTATCAAGGCATAGCTTCCAGACTGCTTCCTGAGTAACTTACCCATTAAAACTACAGAGGGTTTTGAATTTTGGAGCCATAGTGGGGGACACAAGGCAGTGTTAAATGTGTAAAAAAGTACTGTATAAAACATATAAGGAAGTGTGTTCTTCTGACCTCGCTGCTCTGGATTATGCATACATGCCCTTCTCTTTTCTCCTTTTCCTTCAGTAATTTTCCACAGACTTATATTAAAATGCGCAAATATTTTTATAGCCTTCCATTTAGAGATGTCTGTAGTGTACCAGTGTAAATCAAGGGAAATAAAGTTCTAAAACAGGTGCTTATAACTACCATTCTCTTACAGGAGTGCAGACCAGATGAAAGCATATTGGAAAATATCTAGCATTTCAGAGAAGTCTGAGAATGGAGGCAAGTTGAACTGTTTTTTCATTCTTGTACAGAAAATAATTTTTTAACAGTAAAAAGGCGATCATTTTAGCCTCTATGCCCTCTGATGCCTGTTTACACATCTTCTTATGCTGTATCTTATGTACTAGTTTACCTTTTCAATTACTTGCCTCCTGAGACATTCAGTTATGAGTGAGATATCAAAATATAAATTTAATTATTAGCTATACAAGGGAAAATTATGAAGTACCTTGAAAGCAGTTAGTAGCTCTAAAATAAAGTTTTAGATGGGATAGGAAATTATTGCATTCATACTATCTGGAAGAGAGCTGTTACTCAAATGAAAACAGGTTTAATATCTATGTCTTTCCCCACATGGATAATTTAAATACATTAGAAGGAGGTAAGTGGAAGAACTGGGGGTTAAAAAAAAAATTCCAAAAATCCTGTGCTTAGATAGATGATTCTTGACCAACATTTTGAGTCTTGGTTTTGACCATAATGACTCCAGGAAAAAAATTAATCTATGCATATCTGCTTAGAGTGGTAATTTATGCAATATTGCATAAGGTACCAATAGTTGTCCTCTGCTTGATGCATTTCTCTGAGCTCTAGTTGATGTCCTGACTGTTGCAGTCTCTGTAGGTGCAATATTCTTCTGAGGTAGTACAGGAGCCAAAGGGAAGCATCTCATCCTCACAGCCTCTGTGGAGAAATGAATTGCTAATGTAAAGGAAAGGTCTTTAGTCCTGTTAAGAATTTAGTGAAGAGCATAGTGAAATCACAGATTTGCCTGTAAATGTGACTTGTTTCATGAGAAGGGAAGACAACTTCTATTCCTGCAAAGGCTGCAAAGTTGTAGTTATCATTCAGACAAAATCAGAAATAATTTTAATGGACAGAGGTGATTACTCTAGTCTGGTATACTTTGTCCTTCACTGACCTCACAGTTCTTTGCTATCACTTTTCATTACAATTCCATTACAATCCACTAATTCCATTACAATTAGATAGGAATAGCCCTCTTTTTTTTTCTCTCTCTCTTTTTCCAAACTCTGTGGCTTCTTTTAAAAGAAGAAATCATAAACACAAACACAGCCAGAGGAAGAGGAACTGTACACCTATGCTACTTTTATGCAGAGCAGAATAAAATTGGCTGCTGGTGATACAGTTTGCATCTTGTGTGTTGACAGCAGACTTGCACATATCCCACTGCTTCTGCTATATTCCTTCTCTTCCCACCATTTTTCCTCCCCTTGTCTTTGAGTATAAACACATACAGTACCCTCAGTTCAGGAGGAAGTAATACTGTGTTGATACTGCATTTAAAAGGAGAAGTTGCACAAACTGTCAATGTCAGGGCAAGTGTCTTCAAGTCTTTCTTCCAAGTGGACAGCATGATAAAATTTTTGGGGTTTTTTTATGGTCCAACACATTATGTGATCTTTCAGTTGGAGAGAGATAAAATACAGAACAAACTTTCAAACTTGAATATATGAGTTTTCATACTTAGAGTGGAAAGAATTTTCAGTTTGCAGAAATAAAGCAGACCTACTGAAGAAATGAAATTGATCTTAAGTTAAATTTCTCATTAACAAGCCACTGTGTGAAACAATTTCTTTTATTCCTGCTTTTACCTCAGGAACATTTCAGTTACTAACTTTTCTTGTCATTTAGCAGTTCTTATTGATAGGAATAGCAAGCTGTTTTGAAGAAAAATTATTCCATTAAAACTTATTTAAATCTCATTTTCCCAGCATGCTTTGCAAGAACAAGAAAAGACTTGTTTAAAAACTAGAAATTAGTAGCAGTGTGGAGATTTTAAAAATCCCTTTCATTGCCTTCAGAAATGTACTTAAAGTAATATTGAACTATTATTGCCTTATAATAGTCACCACTGTCTCTGAAAAAATCAACTGAAATTTGTGAGAGGTATTTAATAAGACCTTGTCTTTAATAGAAACACAGTATTTTCTTTATGTTACCGTAGAACTGCATTTCTTCCAATGGTTTTGTTCATGTACTTTCATCCAGACAGATCATGACAACTTTTAAGCGTTCTGATCTAATTTCAAATCTGCTAGTGAAAAGCAGATAGTATCTACCTGTCTATCCATCAGATACAATCTACCACAAGATAGATGGTATTAAGTACTTAGAGACCAGCAAGCCTAAATGATTATAGGGACCAATCAGACAAGTAATAAGTGATGACCAGGCTGTCTGATACACAGATTTTGTCTAATCTTGCAGAAATGTATATTGTTTCTCTTTAAATCATTCACTGGTCATAGTCTTAAACAGAGTATTGCAAAAACAGACTTGGACTCTTACCTCTTTTGAAAGTTTGTGTAGGACTGCCACTGGGAACAGATCTCAGAGGTCACCATGTTAGTTTCACATATGACTGCTAAAAAATTTGGACAGGTAACTTTTTTCTTGGAAAACAATCCGTTTTTCAGGTTTGTTGTTTTTATAGGTTCTGGATCCCTCAGGGCAAAATTTGAGCTTTCAGGAGGACCCAGTAAACCAGCAACACTTGCAGTGCAATTCATCAGTGAAGGAAGCACCCTTTCAGGAGTAGATGTGGAACTCGTAGGCACTGGCTATCGGCTTTCGCTTCTTAAAAAGAGATTTGCCACTGGTAAGACACTGATGTGCTTATATATTCAAATTAATGTTATATATTCTCTAGTGTTAAATTCTAAAATACAAAATTGTTAAACGAGTGAGTAAACAGTTACTCTTTATTGAAACATTTCTGACAAGTCGGCTTGTTTTTTCACAGTTACTCAAACTGCTCCAAGGAAAATACTGACAAAATCTGGTTTATCTACTGATTGCAAAATCTTACTTTTGTTTTTCAGGACGGTATATGGCAGACTGTTGATGTACCTGTGAAAGTCATCAGATCAGGAGTGCAAGAAACCCACTCTGCCCTCTCTAGTTTTCAAACACTATTTTAACATGCATTAATTTTTCAAAATGTTGACCTATTTTGAGGCTAAACTACAGAAAGTAAATGCACTTTTAAAAGTAATTTCGAAAACCTTTTAATACTTTACAATAGCACTGAAGTTAACTTCAACACTGTCTGTAAATGATCAACTGCAATACCTGGGAAAATTTGTTGAAAATTTAGTAACTTTATATAGATAAAGTCAAAATAGTAATCCACAGTTGTAATGAAAGTATGAAATTTTATATTGTACTGTAAACATTAAACCTTAAATGTAGGAAAGCAAGTAAAATATTTTGAGCTTTTCATAAGTAATACTCATTTTTCAGATTCTTTAAGTGCCAGCTTTTAATTGACATTTGATAAAGATAGCAAAAGCTAAGTCTCATGTAATTCTTCTATCCATTCATGCCGCAAGACCAGCTGAGTTAGAGATGTATAAAAGTAACTCGATGGCCAAGTATCATATATTATTAAAATGTAAGTTGTTTCATATAGGTTTTTTTTTAACTAAGTGCAATCTGTTACAAATTGCAAAACACAGCAGATATTTACTTCTGCAGTTAGTAAATTTTTTGGGCCTTGTAATTGTTTGAGTTAATGCAGTAGATTTAATTTATTTTTATATTAATTGCATAACATTTGTGCCTTTTGAAAAAGCCTGTGCCTATCCAATTTGATACTCACGTGCCTCATTTCCTTTTTCAAAGTTTGGCTCTTCATCAAGAAAACATGGTGTTTGTATTATGCACAAACTTTATAAAAATTGTTTTCACTGCAGTTTATTTAGAAGGTAGGTATGCAAAAACTGTAGTTTGTTTTAAAAGAAGTTTAAAATACTGAAATACTTCCTTGTGGAATAATTGCAATAGAATTTGGCTTTAGTAAAGGGAGGTGCATCATGCAGGACTTGGAAACTTTCATTAAGTAACTTTAATGTCACCGAAGAGGAGAATCTGAAAAATCAGTGAAGATAGGAAAAACAAACTTGTAAAAGCAAACAGCGTTAACCTTCACTTTGGCTATAAGTCTTCAGACCTTGAGTGCTTTTGGGGATGTGTGATGTGAATGTACATATAGTACTTCAGGAGGCATTTAAAAGGGTATTTTATGGCAGCAAGATGACAAATCCTGCCATGTGTTTATTTTTTTTTTTTGTAACTACCAATTTTAATATTTGTATTGTCATTTTAATCTGCTTGCTACAGCCTAAGCATGGGGATGTGACACATAGTAACAATTTTTTTAAGCAAGTCACTAATTTAGAAAATCTTCTATGTATTTGTATTACCAAGTTGTTGTTTTTTTTTAATGCTGAAATCATAAGCATTGGGGCAAAATAATTCAATAACCTGCATATGGGAATTTCAAATGAATATATAGCATACTAGTGTCTATTTCAAATTCTCTATTAAAACAGTAAAACATGCTAGAGTTAATTAATGCAAAGTCAGTAATGAATTGGACTGCTGAAACTTTACAAGAAATTATGCCTTTGTAGAGGTTGCATTAATTTCAGTGTACATTAGACACTTTTGCAGGTGAGCGTTTCATTGTTATTATTAAGAACATACTGTACTGTAGATTTGATTGGAAGAGTATATTTGGCTCCTAATTTGCTAATCTTACTAAAGGTAAATTTAAAACTCATAAAATGGTACAGTCCTTTTATCGGAATTCTAATTGTAACCTGCTTTACAATCAAACTGATTAACACAACAATACTTTATTAATGAAAACCCAAACCTATTATTGCTATTTTTAATCAAGTATTACATTAATTTCTAAGTTAAATGAAGTCGTTAATGTTTCAGCACTTTTAAATTAGCCTTCATTCAGGTGTTTTTCATACATTTGCATTGGGTGCAGGTTACAATTTTGAAGCCATACAAGTTTATATAGACATTTTGTAAAGAAACTCAAAAACAATGTAAAAAGTACATGTAGCTATCTGATGTGGAAAAAAAAAGTATGTAGCAAGCTGGTTCTTGCTTGTGTATACAGCAATATCCTTTGTAGCTGCCTCCTAAGAAAATTAATTTGTAAACACAACTCTAAACGATCTGAATTTTTATGAATTGTTACTATGTCAGACTGTAAATTAGAGCATACAAGTTTATCTTACAAAAATTGTAAATACTTCTGAATTTTCATTAAGTGTAAATTTTTTAAATTTGCACCCATAATAAACATGTAATATATAATTTAAATACTGATTTATATTGCCTGTACTTCTGCAGTTAATTCCGCAGATCTTCTGAGCAATAAGGTAATAGAGCAAAACCGTGCCTGTATTGTACATTTTCAAAGCGTTGATTGATTTTTTAAGTGACAGAGGGTAGAGATCATGATGAAGTCTTGTATATTTGAAAACATCACAGAGAAGGTGGATGGAAAGATGACTTCTCCAAGATGTTTCATCTTTACTAAAATGGAATGTCTGAGATGTGTATAGTGGCCTATGCCTTTACTGAATTGGTATGCTTCACTAATAGATTAGGCAAAACTGAGGATATGTTTATGAGAAAAATCTTGACTTGTGGACATGAGCTGCTCTCTGTAAAAGTGCTATCAAATGCTGTACATTTCCCCTCTTCCTTAATAAGCCTCTATCTGTTGTGTGTGCAGGAGAAGAATTATTGACAAGATTAAAGTAATTCTTTCTGATTTTTAATGTTCCACCAGTCAAAAAGAGTAGACAATTTAGTACTACCTCAGCAGTCTGTACGGTATAGTCCTTCTAAGCTTTGAGCGTAGAACAATAGAAACTGAACAATTGTTTTTGACTGTTTGTTTCCTACTAATCCCAAGGCCTGTAGAAGTTTAGTTAGTAATGACTTATTAAATTCCCTTTTCAGCCGGTTGGATATCACTGCAATAGAGGTACCGTTCTTGTCATGCAGGAAAGCAGTAGTCCAAGGGCATGATTCTTATCTTCTGGCAGGCAGGAATGAAGAATGCAGGTGCTCAGTGGTCAGATTGAGTGGTCCATCAAATGCAGTATTCTGTCTTCAACACTGGCCAAATAGTAGGCTAGAGCCTTGGAGAGCTCATGTGTCATTTGCTTTCTGCTCCCCCAGCCCCTCAGTTATTGGTTATGGATGTAAAAAGGTGCTGCCCAGTTCTTCCAGTATTCATTGAACTTACAGTGTAACAGATCTGACAGAGGCTGCTCTGGCACTTCCGTTAACACTTGACTTGTACCCACATACTGCTCACAGCTGCTGGATCACTACTGTCAAAGCAGGTTTTATGATTATATAAGTACACAATCAGGTAGTTTTTCAGGGAAACCTATCTCTACCAGTGCCAAATAACATTTATGTTATTTGAAGGAGCTAAGGTATTAGATTATGAACTGGAACAAACAGCATGCGAGTTACAACTGTCGTGAGTTTTGCTATCTAACTAAAAAGAAAGATCTTGTATCGTGCCAAAAAGGATTAAATTTCAAGTCTTATATGTTTGCAAAGCTTAAGATACACAGATGTTAAGATGCCTATCTTGTGTTTTGCAATTGCTCGATAATAGGTTTCCATTTCAGTTGCTGTGAAAGGGAAATTATAATAAGAGCATGCAAGGAAAAAAGTTAGGAATTCCTCCAAGCATAGCATAAGCTAAAAACAGTTCAAGGTACTAAAGCAGCAGATAACAGATCTGCTGTTGAGGTACCCTTGATTGGATTGATTACCAAGTCTCTCAAGTGAAAACTTAATGTTTATCTTTAACTCTGCATGTTATTACACCACTAAATATTCCTCCTCAGCTCACTTTGACCTCTGCGTTTACTGACATGTTGATTTTTTGAGTTCTTCCTTAGTTCATTCAATAATCAATATAAGGCATACAGTCTTAAAAGAATAAAATAATCTCAAAACACAAGAGGCTTCTTCTGGATTACTTATTGAATATTTAATACTCTAATTCTGCATTTTCTGTACCTGCTTTTTTTTACTTCCTTTGGAATCCATTCTTTTAGCCATAGGGATGGCTATTTTAATTATTATGACCTAAAATATTATTTTTGTTTGCCATTGTCCCAGCTGAATTTATTTTAAAAAATCAAGTTCTGTAACTTAGGTGTTGTTAATATTAATTATTGCTTGTCAGCATTCTTTTTTTAAAGTTAATAACCGTAAGCCATAAATTATGCCAATTTCGCTACTCTGATTATTCAACTTTTCCTCTTATCACATCCCAATATGTCTTCTTGAAGTTCTCATTTCTTAAGTCATATCTTCTGCTCCAGAAAGTTAGCAGTAGTAATGTGTTCAGCAATGACTCAAATCTTTCTCCATCCTGGTTAAGGAAGCAGCCTATTTTTACAATTGCTGGTTCTCCCCTCCAGATGTCCCCTCCTGCTTTGCTGTTTGATAAGCCCCTGTAATATCCACAGCCTTCCTTTCTGCTTCCCACTCTTGTCATTGGTAGATTATATGAATACTCATCACTAACACAGAAATGTTAAGGCTGCCCTAGTGTTAGTACTGATGACATTGTGTCCAGGTAAGATGCACCAAAGCAACTTGGGAAAGAACCAAAGCCCGACAGCTTAAGCTCAAAACCTGGTGTTTACATTCCACATGTGTTGAACTCCCTTTCTCTGGCACCTTACAGGACCATAGATTTGGACAGAGAACCAAAGACAGAACAGACAACTTCAGTCCCTAAGCACCTGACCTCATTCTTCAATGCAAGTTTCTCTTTCACAGGTGAGAATCCCTTGGCCTATGTGCATGAGTACCTGAGCACAGGAGGAGTGTTGTGGTCTGTGATGTGCCATCTCTGCAGCTGACATCCCTCTGAAGCCTCACCAGTCTATTCCCATGGTGGGCCAAGTGCTGCCACACCTTTTCACCTGCTGAAATCACAGTTCCATGCTCTGAGTTACTTGATTGGAAACGTCAGACTGGATGTCCACTTCTAGTGAGACTACAGAATAAATCTAGGTTTTTTTGCAGGACTAAAATGCAGAAGATTTCTCAATTTAAAAATTGCATCTTGTACATCTAGGACAAGAAACTCAGCCCTCAGACAAATACTGTTACTCTAGTATAATTTCTCTAGACAGTATAGAGGTCATATAGAGCAAACATTATACTCATAGGAAAGAGAATAGGGAAATTACAGGGAAAAATTATTGTGGGTACCACTGCTCCCTTTTGATTAAGGGGGAGAATACATATTTGCCACAATTTTCTCCTAGAGGAGTTGAAAATTCAAAAAAATATTCAGGATGATGGGCCATTAGAGCTATTTTCTTGGCATTTTGCAAGATACTTGAGAAGATCATGAAGCTTCTCAAAACAGACATTGTATCTTTAATATGGTGGGAGAACATGGAGGATGTCTTCTCTGTCCACCTAGCTATGAGCTAGAATGTGTCACTACTGCACTCACCTAAGTACCAGCTTTTGCTTACAGGAAACATTAAGTTTCCCAGAGAGAGCAATATGGAACCTGTACTCACATTCTCCTTATCTATAACCTTTAGAGGTCGCTCAAGGTGGCAGTTCTGGTGCTAGCTGCTCCCCAAGAGAAGCCACAAAAGCACATAATAGAATTCAGAGGGTTTTGGCAAATAGTGTCTTCTGGTCGTTCCTCCAAGTGATGGTCCAGCTCAAAAGAGTCCTACAGTAACCTGGTTTTGGTTAAAAAGAGTGAAACCATAATTTGTGTTTCAAGAAGCAGTTCATCCCCTGTGTAGGCAGCAACAGTGCAGTCTCCTGTTTTTCATGCTACCAGTGGTTAGGAAAAACATGCCATTGTCACAAGTTGTATAAGAAGCTTTCAAAAAATATTAACACTGTTCTTAAAAGTGGCAACTGCTACCTCACCATCAGTTTATAAGCAAAGAATGTGCTGAGTTTTACCCATTAAGAGTCCTTCTGGCCCCAGGAACATAGACTCAGCTATGCCTTCTATCTAGGTCCTCAGTAAAGGTGTTTGTACCAACACACAGCAGGAGCAGTAGTATCCAGAAGACGTGTTCACTATTTCAACTACTGACAACAGTCTACAAGCCATTATTTTAGTGTGTGGAGCAAATCTTAAGACCTTGCTTGTATGCCTGGCAGCACCAGTGGCCTGCTCTATCTTCTTCAAAGAAGCTGTAAAGTGTTCACACCATACGGTGCCATACACGACAGAGTCTGAAGAGAAAACAGCTATCTGCATCAACCCTGTGAAAGCTAAGTGTTAATTTGCTGTTACTCCGTTCAGTGATCTTTTCAGTTGTTTCTTTTTCTGGAGTTAGAAAAACAGTAGAATACTGTTAACACCTTGGTTAGCATTCATAGGGAACAATATCTTATTCATCTGTTCAAATATTGATTATATACTTGTTTTAAAATTCTTGTTAAGTCTCTTTTGGACACTTGCCTTTAGTTAAAGAACCTTCTATTGTCTTTGACATTTAAGTGTTCCATACTTGCTCTGTATCTCCATTAAAGTTTAGGACACTCTTCTTTGCCTCTCCCCCAACAAGTTAGGTGTTTTAATGGTTATTGCTGCCACTATCTATATTTGAAGACACAAGAATTGTATGTTTACAACAGACATACAGTTAGATCTAACCAGATGTTTGCAAGTAATGATTCAAATTAATATTAGATCACATCAGGTATGTATTTCATTGTTCTCCATAGATGTTCCTGGCTCTACAGAGAATACTTTTAGCATATACTCCACTGTCATCTCTATAACCTCAACTATGGTAGTAGTAGCAATCGAGTCAAGGTGAGCAACAGGTTATAAATTCTGTGGGATTATTTCTATGGTGAAGAAACTGAAATAAAATAATGCACACTGCATGGAATCTCCTTGCTGTAGTCAGCATTTACTTTCAAATCATAAAAACACAGGGCTGCTGGTAAGGATCATAATGGAAGTACTTTCAGTCTGCTTACCCCTTGAGTTACAGAGATCCTGTTAGCTTTCAAGTGGTCTTCTGTCAGCCATGTCTAATCTTGGAAACCCCATCTGGAACACTTGCCTGAGTTAAGAAGTTCAGTGCTCTTGTACAGCAGCTGTTTTCTTCTAGGAAGGTCCTAGACTCTGAAGAAGCTGCCACACTTGCTGGCTATGAGCAGATTATGGGCAGTTCATTTGTACTGCCAAAATGAGCTCAAAAGTGGGGGTGGGAGCATAGCAGTTGTGGAAAGAAATAAACATAAATAAAAGACTCTCTGATGCAGTGGACAAGCAAAGAATCGTAAATAACATCTCATCTTAAGTTACCTACATGGACTGCATAACCAAACAGTGGCATCCAACTCACCATTACTTCATTGCATTTGTTGTTAATAATCACATTCAAATAGTATAGCCAGGTGATACAACAAAAGGTCAACTTTTAGATTTATTGAGATGCCTACAGTAATTAAACACAACCTAACTGGCTTCAGCTACAGTGTCATGAGCAGCCAGTTTGCTCAATAGTTCAGTACTGTTAAGAGACATTGGCCAAGCTGTCCATCTTCACTCAACATCCCTTGTACCAGCTCTGTCATGCATCATATCTGCTTGTGATGCAACTTACCAACATATCTGCTTGTGATGCAGCCAGACATAAGTCAAACCCAGGAAACAAAAAAAGAAGAAAATTCTGTTCTAAATTAAGCTAACTGAACCACTGTGCAGCAGGATCTGGCAAACACTTGGCACAGGGATTTTCAGCCTAGGGGTGGAGATGGGATAGGGAATGAGATCTGCCTCTTCAGACAACACCACATCACCAGCCCAGGCCACCTGTTCACCAAATCACAGTCAGAGAGGGGAGCTAAAAACAGCTGGCTCTGATGACTTAATGGAAGATTTGTCTTAACAGTGGCTTTAAATCCTGAAGTTATAAACTATACAAGATGGATGAGAAAAGCAAATTTAACACAGTGGGTAGGAAAGTCCATGGTGGTAGTTTGACTGAGGGTGATAAATAGGTGTTCACTCCAAAAACCAACAAAAATGTTTAACTTCTGCTGTGTTATGGGATCCATACTAGCTGGAAATGCCAGAATCAGTAAAAACAAAAAGAATGAGAAAGAAAAATATTCAGTAAATACTTTGCCACATTTCTTAAAGGCTATCTAGATCATGTAGTCACAGGGTGAAAATACTTTGCAATCCAAGAGTATCTAAAGACAGATATTAATACATCATCTACTAAGGCTAAATAGCCTTAAATCAGCATATTGAATAAACAACATCCAAGAATTTAGAAAGTTGAATAAGACCCACTATGGATCATTAATTTTTATTTCAGTGATTCTCAAATACTGGAAAGAACTAGAAGAATTAAAGGAAGATAACATCATTACAGGAAAAAAAGGAAAAAAAAAGGAAAAGGAAAAAATTTAAAATTAAAAAAAAAAAGGGTATCAATCCAAGTAACTGTAATACAGAACTTGGTCAGAAAATTAAAAAAAAACATTTCAGATAATAAGTGTCAATCATGGATGTACCAAATAGAGGTATTCAACTAATTTAGGATTAGGTTGAAAATCTGGATCATAAGAATAATAGGGTCAAAGGAAAAAAAAAGATTTATGTAAGATGCCTGATTTAGAAGTACACAACATTTGGTTTATAACTAGAGCAATGCAAGAATGGAATAGTTTAAAAAATTAATCTTAAGATGTAACTAAAGAGGGAATCAAATTTAAACACCATTCCGGTGGACTCCTGCAGACTCCATAATAGCTAATATTTTTCCAGTTACCAATGTTAAAAAACCTGAAGCTTTGCAGATGACAAAAGGCCGGAGGAAAAAAAAAACAACTAGATCTCAAGTGCAGTTTTTAACCACTTAACCATCATTCAAAATAGCAGGAAGATGCTACAGGATCAAATAAATAAGGACAAAATAACATCACTTTGGGATAACTAAGGGCTTTCCTGAACTATTCTTAAAAAGTCATCCAGGGCTAGATCTTGTGACAAGTCTGCAGATCTTCATGGGATCACAGAAGATCTGAGGCTAGAGGGAACTCTGAACATCATCAAGCCAGCTCCCCTGCTCAAAGCAGGGACAAAGACCTGAAGTTTTACCAAATGTCCTGCAATCTCCACCCATGTTTTCCTACATCCATGTCAGATCATATGAGACCCTTAAAAACAATTAAGATGTCTGATACAATTCAGACATGTATTATGGACAAAGTCAAATGTTCTTATCCCTTAAATAAGAGCTCTACCACAAAACTCAATTCTACACACTATAATTTAGTCAGGTACTGTGCAGAGAAGACACAAACCTTGGTGGAGCAGACTCCTAGGCACCTTCTTCTTATGTTTCTGAAATCTTTCCTCAGATAATCCAAGATGTATCAGTGATTCCCTGTTTGGAGTATGGTATAAAAAGGGAAATGGACCATTTGTCAGAAAAAAATATATCAATATTCAGAAATTCTTCATAGCACATACACCAATCTTCTCCCTTTGTCTCAAGGCTTTCAGAAATTACTTCTGGCTACAAGTTTCCTGCCTAAGAGAAATTTGAGTTTGAGAGAACTCAACATCCTACGGTGCCACACACACATTTAATATCTTTTAACAGGGGGAAGAAAGTAACTTAGGTGTGTGGCAGTAGCATCCCATAGAATCTGTCAGCTAAAGAAAGGCTTTCAGCTCAAGTGCCTGGATGCATCCATGCAGAGACATGCACCTGCAACACTCAGAAGAAACAATAACCTGGCTTGCTTCTGTGATGATGAATTCCTCAACATGGGAGAAAAAACTTTGAGATTGCATGGAAATTAATTATCATCATCTATAACAGGAAAATAAATAGATAAAGGAAGCAAAACATCACCAAAAAGTCAGTTTAGATAAGGCACCCCTACAAAAAACAAACAAACAAAAAAAACCCACCCAAAATCAACCCAACCAAAAAAATCTTATACTGCATTTATAATCATATGTGAAAGTACTGGTCATGAGTAAAATAACAATCCTTGTTTCCATTTTTTTTTTAATTTTTAAACAAGATGCACTAACATGTAAAATACAGAGGTAGAGACATTAATCTTAACTTTATTCCATTTACCTTCTTTTAAAATGGAAGGTATTGAAAAAAAAGCCATGGGACTTGCAAAACAAGTGGAATAGAACACCAATTATTTGAGTCTATTTTATGCTATCAAAGCTGAGGGAGTGACTTCATCTCAGCTGATATGAACCTAGGTAGAAAAATAGTACTCCATGTACAGCAACAGCACTGTACAGGAAAAGTTGTCAGAAGCTTTCCCCACATCCAGCAGAGCCAATGCCAGCCAGCTCCAAGAGGGACTTGCTGCTGGACAAGGACAAGGCCATCAGCGCCTATGGCAGAAGCTCTAGGGCGACATATTTAAGAAGAAAAGAAAAAGTTATTGCACAGATATAACTGTGCCCAGGGAAGAGAGGAGGATCTCCAGATTCATAGTCCTGGTAGGATTTGTGACCCTGGTGGGAACTCACACTGGAGCAGCCTGTCCTTGAAGGACTGCACCCCGTGGAAGAGTGACCCACATTGCAGCAGTTCACAGAGAACTGTTGCCCATGGGATGGACTCATGTTGGAGAAGTTCATGGAGAACTGTCTCCCATGGAAGGGACCCATGTTGGAGCAGCAGAGGGACTCCTCTGCCTGAGTGGCAGCAACGAAGTGTGATTGTAACCCTCAGCCCTCATCTCTCTGCACTGCTGTGAGGAGGAAGGAGAGCCCAAGGGGAAAGTGGCTTTAAGATTTGTTTTACTTCTCAATTACCCTGCTCAGATTTTGAGTGGTAATAAATTGAGTTAATTTCCCCAAGTCCAGTCTATTTTGCCCATGACAGTAATAAATGATTTATCCCTTCCAGTCCTTATCTCAACCAATGAGACTTTTGTTATATTCTCTTTTCCCTGTCCAGCTGAGGAGGGGAATTACAGTGCAGCTTTGGTGGTTGCTAGGTTTCCGGCCAGGGTCAACAATCATAGGAATGAACAAAATATTTATCAGGCCAATAATATTTGGCACACAACCTCATAAAGTTTTGCTCTATCACTTTCATAAACATATTCTTTTCCATTCAGCATGTGTTAATCCAAGAGGGCCAAGTACAGCATCCTTAGCTCAGACAAAGCACATTGATGGTAGTCGGTGACCATGTCTCTTGTATAACTATTGATACTTTCACTAAGATAGATGTAAACCAGCACATTTTGACCACTCAATTCAATAATTTTTGATAGTGCAAACATCAAAATGGTAGGTCTCATTGTATAATTCCAAACAAATCCTCACCTGCCAGATGGAACATGTGCTTAGTCTGAGAATTCAAGGTCTTGTTTTGATTTAAACACTGTTGTAATTTGAACAAGCACAAACTAGCATCTACAGCTCTGCAAAATATATTTGGGTGGGAGCATATAAACTTCTAGATGCTGGTCTCTAGCAAACCAAAATACAAATTTCCCACGTCATAGTAAGTAAGCAGTCTGACCTTGTAGCCTAGATATGAACGCTCAGTCCCTGGAGTCACAGAATTGTTTAGGTTGAAAAAGACTTAAGATCATGGAGTCCAACCACTAACCCAGCACTCCATGGCAAGTCCATCATTAAACCATGTTACAAGTGCCATGTCTACAAATCTTTACATTTTCTGCAGGGACAGTTTCTCAACCATTTTCCTGAGCAGACTGGTCCAATGCTTGGCAGCCCTTTTGGTGAAGAAATATTTCTTGATATCTAATCTAAATTTCCCATCACAACTCAGGGCTTTTTCCTATTATCCTATTGCTTGCCACTTGGGAGAAGAGACCAACCCCACCTGGTTACAGCCTCCTTTCAGGCAGCTGTAGAGAGTGACAAGGTCTCCTCTGAGCCTCCTTCTCTCCAAGCTAAACAACCTCAGCTCCTCCTAAGAGTTGTGCACCAGACCCTGTATCAGCTTTCTTGTCCTTCTTTGGACATTCTCCAGCATCTCAATGTCTCTCTTGTCCTTTCTACTGAACTGGTGCCATTTACTTATTTACATTTAAAAGCTAATTGAACTCAGTCAATGTCACACCATCAATGTGCATTTTTTTCCTGGTTAAGCGTATAGCCAACCTACCAGTCTTGTATTCCTTTAAAATAAGGGCACCAATGATAAAATACTGAACAGAAAATTACATGTGGTTTAGGATTTCAAAAATGCCCTTCTAACATGTGGAAAGGTTTCCTCAAATCCATACTGGATCCATCCATTCTATTACTTCTCATCCATACATGCACTGGATGAGAAGTAATAGAAGAGTTTTGCATTCTTCTTTCCTTCCTTCCTCAGCATAACCAAGCTGCCCTTCTGCAGGATTCAATTCCTGCCTGTAAGAAGCAGCAGAGCCTTCAGCCAGGGATGGGTTGTCTGCCCAGCTCCCTGTTCTGACAGATGGAGCACCTAGGCTTGGGCTCACTTCCTCATCCCAGTGCCATCCCAGCGCCATGCAAGAGGTTAGCCGTTTCCAGTGCCACCAGGTGAAATAGCTGTCATTCCTTTCTCTTAAAAATCTTTCTCTTAAAAATTGCAAGAAGAATAAGCAAACCAAACAAATTAAGATACAGATTTGAGATATGGATCTACCTCTCCTGGCCAAAACAAAGCTATTTGATTTTTATGAGGGTTAATGCATAACCTCTCTGAATTTCATTAATTTTTAATCACTTCTCTCTCACTTCCTTTCAATACTTAGAGAGGGCTCATAAGAAAACTGAGTATAGACCTCTCAGCAGAGCCAGTTGCAATAGGCCAACGGGAACGGTTTTAAACTGCATTAAGGGTAGATGAAGAGCAGATATAAGGAAGAGATATTTTACAATGATGGTGATGCAGCACTGGAAAAGGTTGCCTAGAGTGGTGGTAGCTGCCCCATCCATAGAACCATTCACAGTTAGATGTGACAGGACTCTGCGCAACCTGATCTAGTTGGCAATGTCCCTGTCCATTGCAAGAAGGCTGGGATAGTTGACCTTTAAAGGTCTCTTCCAACCCAAACCACTCGGATTCTGTGATTCTATGATTTACTAACAGAAATACTGAAGGAGTCTGTTACATTCATACACCTTTCAGATGGGTGGAGCAGAGAGGTCGGGCAAACAGATTTATTAAGAGGAGACGATGACCATCAGCCAAGTCATGGACACTTCTGGCATCCTCAGGCTCTGAAGAGACCAATCAACTTGGTCTTATTGGATCTTTCTCTGTTGCTTCTGGAGTAGAGATTACCTCAGGTCACCAGGGTACACTGCATGAGTGTACAAATGCCACAGACCCAATGCTGGCTGCTGTTCTGTGGGGAGGATGTCAGTCCACCATTTATGCTCCCTTCTAGTAGAGCAGCAACACACTTTTTTCTGTGGTTCTTTTGTAGCTATCTGCTGAACTACAAAGAACTATTTCAGGATTAATTAAGTTTGGTTCTAAAGCTTACTGAATATTAGTAGCAATGCTTTTTTTCATTTCTAAGCCTATGAATTGACAGTTTTAATAAAATAAGTATTTTACAGACTTGTATTTCGAGGTATAGATCTTTTGAGTCTACCAGAACATAAATAAACCAAAACAGACAGTTCTTAACTACAGAGTCAAGCTTTGCACATTCTTTGCGCACCAACATCTTGATGTGGACTGGCTGTACAGAACTTAGTGGGAGCTGGAGAACTGGGTGACTCTTGACTTCTGTGTCATCATCTCATTTGGTCCATACCATCACAACAAGCAAGTGGCAATTATAAAGTGAAATTTACTACGTATTTCCTCAATGCACTCTTCAGCAGCTCTTGCTTCAAAGTATACCAACAAAAGATTCACTGTCACCAACACAAAACAAGTAGCATCAGCCTTGATTTATGCATCTTCTACAAAGCTTCAAAATGGGCTGTGAATTATAAACACTAGGTATTTCTACGATGGGTGTATTTTCACCAGGACAGTTTAAGACAGTCTAGATTCTCTCACTGGGTTTTCAAACATCTGAAAACATTCTGCAGATCATGTCATGCTTAATGTTTCAAGCTGAAGCACAATCTCAGTACATGCAGTATTTCAGATAACTAATTGCAACAGCTGTGGTTTTATTGACCCATCTCATACTGCATGCAACATATTAACATCTCTTCTGCACAGTGGAATTTTAATCTAGAAGTGATCAGCATTTAGTCTTACTTGCTGCATTTGTGCCCTTGTTTCTAGAGACCATCATCAGACCATCATCTTTAGGCAAATAATTCAAACCAACTGTCTTTGACATTTTTAAGCATGATCACTAAATCAAATTTAAAAAAAGAGGAATGCAAAGTTACTAGTTTTCATTTGTATTTAAGCAGATTATTGCTGTAAGTAGTGGCTTCCATCAAAATAGCCTCAACTAATTCCCAACCAATAAATCATGAGCAACTATTTTTCTCTGCTCATCATCCCAAATGGTAATCTTCTTGTCAGTGTCTTCACGAATATTACTGACTGTAACCCCAGAAATCATTTCAAAAGCAGTGACTTGCTGGTAGCTCTGGGTTCCCTGTTGTACCCCAGCTGTGAATGCACTGCTTTTTTTTCATAGCTGTAGGACTGCTTTCCATGCCAATTGAAAATACTTTATTTTATCTACTGGCCCTAACATCCAAAAACTACTGTCATACAACTATGTCTAGCCTTAGTACAAACAACTCTCTCAGTACCTTCCTGCAGGGTAAAAACCAACATGGCTCTTTTTTGCCAAATAAACCCACTTACAGTATGGACTTAAAACATGCATTACTTGTACTTCAACAGTTTCTATTTTAAAACTTAAAAAACACATAGTTGAAAAAATAATTCTTATCTTTAATCACAGTATATGGCTCAAGATCACAGCTTTATGATTGCAGTTCCATTGCAGGAATCAACAGCCTCTTAATTCAGTAAAAATTCATACCAGGCTGAGTCAGAATCTCAAGAACTGAAGTTCAAATCACTTCTTTCATCATGGGGGTCAAGTCCTTAAACCCAACACTACAAGAAGCCCAAGTGGTGGATGGAGGGGAAAAGCTGATGACAGACTTTGTAGACAGAAATAATTTTCAGGTAGGTGCTAGCCAACAAGCTTGTTAAATGGTGTTATGACTGACTTTTTTTTTTTTTTTTAAGTGAAATTCCTGGCATGTTAAGTTTGGTACAAGAAGTACTCATATAAAATAAAAAACTATTTATGTAACAGGAAAAGACACAACATATATCACAGCAGTGGTCCAGTAACTTAATCGTATCAGAGAACTGAAGAAAGCTTAGACTGACAAAACACTTCATACAGAAATGTGCACCACTGAAGTGTTTTTATTAATTATTTAAGCTCTATGCTGAAAAAACAACAGAATCAGGTATTAGAATACTGACATATAATTAAATCTCCTTGTTTCACTGTTGTCAGATGTCATAAAATAGTCTGATTCTACATTTTAGTGCTCTCTCACTCTTCACAAGAATTAATCTCCAGCTTGTGTTAGCAACAAGCAGAGCTCATTTTCTTTTGCTCTCTTAAGACTCCTTAAAAAATTCTTCACCAAATTATTTTCATCATCACAGAGCACAGGAATTTTTACTTTCCAGTCTTTCCTTACCATGAGACCCTTCACAGTAGTATCACGAGTGTTGCACAGCTGAAGCCCTTTCAGTCAATAGTAGCTGAGTTGGGACATAGTCGAGACAGTAAAGGACACCCAGGGATGTACAGCTCTGGAATACTTGAAGCCTTCTACCCCGTGACAAGCTCCTACCTTCACCCAACATATATTTTCATATACTCTTTGGTTATCAATTCAATTCCAATTTTCCCTTGTTCTCTATGCCAATGCAGATTACCTACAAAAATCTACACATACAATTTTCACCCAATCTTATAATCTAACCAAACTATGACCCTGTCAAACAAGATTTTAATCACTCTCTTTTCCTCCTGCCATCTATTTTCCAGGCATCACTCCATCCCTGCTCTGGCTCATCTTGTTTTGACTCACAGAAACCCAAGCTGGTTCCCCCACACCTCAGTGGCTACCAGGCTGCTGCCAACCAGCTGGGCAAACATTCATCACGCTGTCATTCAGGTCCTACCGCTGCTACAGCACTTACAAATGGTCCAACTTGATCTTCCTTCCCTGGCTCCTTGTCCACTCACACAGCTGCTTCTTGCCCCTCACAGCTCTCTTGTGTCAGCTACCAAAGCCAGCTTCTTCCTCCACACTGCCTGTACCTGGCCAGACAGCATCTTCTCCCATTTCCAGCAGCTAAAGCGGCTCACTGCTGAAGGAAATCCGTCGCTTTTGGGCTCAGCCTGTCTTTAAGTTGCCTAACAGGTTGCCGAGCGTGTGGGGAAAGGCAAGCGCTGTTAAGGCTAAAGCGGCTACAGCACAAAGGGCTCCTGAAACAGAGCCTGGATCGAGTAATGCCAAGGGTGTGGGTGCAATCCCTGTATGGCCCATTCACTAAAGAGTTACAGGCGATGATCCATGCGGGTCCCTTTCATCTCAGAATGCTCTGTGAAATGGGAGACGTGGCATCAGCACCCTAAGAGCTCGGCTGCCTCACCTGGAAGCCACAGGTATTTCAGAGGCACACTAGCCCTTGGCCACGTACACAGGACTCCAGAGCTGCGTGCCACAGCCGCGACCTGCCAGCTGCACCTCGGGCCACCGGCGGGACACCTCCGCGCCGCCCCGGGGCCGCTTGGAGCCGCTCGGAGCCGCTCG
>VZRM01000680.1:908779-919791 GCA_013397955.1 Grantiella picta
GGTCGCGCCGCGTCTCCCTGCCGCCGCCCCCGCCATTCCCGTGTTCTCCCTCTTCTCCAGGGGGTGTGAGGATTATCCGGGGAGTAAGTGTCCTGTCTGCTCCCTGGAGAGCCCACCGCTCCCCACACCGCTTCCCCGCTGTGACCTCTGCGCCGTCCCTGAGGGAGGATGGAATATCTTTGAAGTGGCTTCCGCAGTTACTGTGGCATACAGCGCTCTCGTGGCTGATGGTGGCTTACGGCTGGGGAAAGGCACAGGGGAGGAGGCTCTCAGGTGAGGAGGCTCAGGTGGGTCTCCCTCGCGGAGGGGTGGTGGAGAAGTTGCTCCGCATCACTTCCTGTTCTGGCGTGATGCATGGCAGCTTTGGGTCACTCCTCTTGAAGACCTTGCTGTAACTTGGGAGACTAACTGACTTAGAATAGAGCGTGCCTGATGGGCTGCTGCGTGAGGAGAGGGGTGCCATGGAATGCTTCTTTTCCTAGATGGAGTAGAGCTTAATTGCTTGTCCATTAATTTTTCTTGCTAAATGCCTCAAGCCAGCCTTAGGAAACTGGGACAGGATTGCGTTAGGTAGCTTTCAGAGCCCTTCATATCCCCAGTGGTCACCATGGTCTGTGCTGTGGTCAAAGATCTGTAAGTCTTTTTGTCTTGTGCCTTTTGCTGCTTTGAGGTACATCAGCCCCTTGGGGCAGACCTTCCTGTGAACTTCCAGAAATTGATCTGTCATTTGTTACCTGTTTAAAAAATATCAGCTCTGGCATTAGCTGTATCTGTCTGCTTTTACCCAAGTCTCCTTGCAAGTACTCCAGAAAATAGGAGCAGCTTTGCCACAGCTCTTGTGTGCCACTAGTGTGTCATGTAAAAAGCATCCCACCAGCAAGCGTGGGACCCTTCTGAGCTCATATTTGAATCTAGGTGCTGTCCTAGTTGCCTGTGTGGCATCCAGTCAATGGGTTACCAAGTTTTCCTTTGTGAGTTCCTGGCTGTTCAGACTTTTGGGGCCCCCCTGTGAAAGTGTGGTGTCAGTATTCTTCCTGCTGAAGTGAGTGAGGAACATTTGTGGACCATGTTTTACTGTAGCTTCTTTTCTCTTGTAGCCCACAGGGACATGAATTGGCAGCTTTGCAGAATGTGGTTCTGTCTGGCACAGTGAGAATCCCTGACAGTGCTGATTTGTGGTGAGGAAGATCCCTGGTGCACATGTGTCTGGAGACTGGCGGGATTCACCCTACTTCTGGAATTTCCTACTACAGTTGCTTCCCAGCACTTCTCCAGGTGTCTCCTCCCCCGTGTGCAATGATCATAAATAACAACACAGCATTACCCTTCCTATACTGTGAGCTGAAACAGTAATTTTGTTGGCCCATATGGGCAGTGTTCCTGTGGCATCCACTCCCAGCTTGGGAATCTTTACAAATGCTGTCTTAATCTTGACATCTTTTCGGATATCAGAGTCTTATGTTCTGTGAGATAAGAACACTGTCAGGCACTAATTAGTGACTGCATACATAAGAGATCAAATTGCATGTATGTGGCATCTCAGAACTTGTTACTGCTTGTGGTCTTGTTTCTTAAAAGTAGGAAATGGAAAGAACATCCTGCTGGGCATTTCCCCCTAGTTCTTCAAACATGTGGTTAAAAACACTGTGGGGAGGGAAGCGTTTGGGGATGAAGGTTGTACATTACGATTTAGTTTAACCAGCAGTAGTCATTGATAAGTGTCTCTGAATGCCAAGTTAAGAGTCCAGTCCAGCAGGAAACTGGGATTTAATGAAGAACAAAAAATGGTGTGGATATGGAGGCAGATATGAACAAAGAAGGAAATTAGACATAGGGAGTCATTCATGTTTTGGTATGGAGGTTAAACTGAATGAAGTTGAGAGCATTTTTCCTTACAGGTAGCTTGACCTGTAGGGAGGTGTGGTTTAATTTGAAAAATAATCACACGATGGCATTGGCAGCTTCCCAGTCAGAGTTCAAAATCTGGAAACAGGTGAAAAAATGGAAAAATTTAAGTCCTTAAAAAGGATGGCTTATAAATTCTAATGGAATTTCCATTGTGGACTACAACTGACAGAGTATTATAGTTTTTGAAATAACACAGACTAGACTTGAAACTTCTGTATGAAATTATTTGTGTGCTTTTGCAAGCAAAAAGAGAGGAATGGGACCTACTCTGGGAAGGATAAAACAGGGGGATAGCAGTGTTTTAATTCTTCCAATGCTCTTCTTTTATTTAATGCTGTTTCTGAATTCGTGATGTCTGCATGAAGATATCAAATTTCATATGAGTAAGGGGGAGTGAATTCATAGCCCTACTGTTTGAAGTGGAAACCTTGGAAAATATGAATTCTGAAGGCTCAATAAGAATTGTAGTTGAAGTATTCTAAATTCTTTGAGTTGTCCATAATAGGAAAGTTGTAATACAAGTGTTACACAGAAAAATTAAAAGAAATTGTGAAGTTGTTTCCTTTTCCATACACCTGACAGGAGCCTGATTTATAAAAAGGTAAAGCACTATATCATTTAGGTTAAGCTTATAACCAGACTTCCTTTACAAGCTATGTTTCAATTTCCCTCTTCCCCTCATACTTAATGGCCTCTACACTACTGGATTATGTTCTAATGGTTTCTGACCTGTTATTTCCATGTCTGCTTTCAGACATGAGTTTCATATGAAGGGAAAATTCCTTTACATCAATTTGCTGTAGAGATATCAAATCTAGTGGAAATATTTCAAGCACATAGACAATATAAAGCTTGCTTCTTTGTTAAAATACTTATTCTTGAAACACAGGAAATAAATTTAATCTTTCATTGGATTTTCTATTATAATTTCGTGGTAGTGTAAATGGAAATTAGTCCTCCCTTGGATTTTGCAGCATAAAATCTTTGGCTTTCATCTTCAAAGCCACAACAAACTGTTATGAGTGTTCCTTCCTTTGTGACCTGAAAGAATGGAGAAAATATGGACATGCTTAATTTCCAATGTGTGTTTCAGCTTAATCTAATAACAACAACATTGGTAGAAGAGAAACAGTCATGGAATAATGAGGACAAATCTCTGCATTTTTCTTTGTAAGGGATATACATTTGAATTTACTTTGTTTTTGCCTTCACATTATTTTGTTTTGTCCTAATTTGCTTGTGTTTAAGTTCATGTTTTCTTCCCTAGAGGGAACTGCAGAGAAAGGATTCAGAGTCCTCTCTAATTACAGTGTTTTGCTGTTACAGTGGTTCATGTGCCTCAGCAGAATATTTGAAGGCAGTGGTGTCTGAAACTGGGCTTTGCTAGGATGTCTTTATTTACATGTGTGCGTATGTGTTTCAGAGGACTTTTACTCAGCTTTGTACCGTTATTGGTAGGTCAGGAAATCTGAGCCAGTTCGGATAGTTTTTGAGAATGGGATATATGCAGTTATCAGAATTTTATTAATTTAGCAAAGACCACTGAAATCAGAGAAGTGACCAACTCAATCAGTTTTTTTTCTGCTCAGAAGTAGAGCCTTCAGACTGACTTCAGCTCATGCAGTATTGAAAGTGTACTGAGGTAAAGGTCCTCAGTTTGAAATCAATCTGGGTATTTTTAATTTTTTTTTTGGTGATACGCTGTCTTATCTTTAGTGCTCTTTATAACATTTTTTTCCCCAACATGAATCTGACTCTTCTACCACGGGACCCTCAATTAGCAGTTTCTTAAACTAGTCTCAGTGGAGGGTTAGACTGAATTCAAAACACTGAAGAAACACTTAGCAGATGTAGTTTACAAGTTAGCTCCTCTCAGTAATGCAATGCATTAAGGGGAGGTCCCTCAGTTTTGCTGTTGGAGATAGCCAGCTAGGAGACTTTGTTGCTTCCTGCAGTGGCCTTCTTGCTGTGTTTCCTTGCCTCTCAGATCTTATGCTTATTGTACCTTTTACCTGCATGATGCACTCTGCTTTCTCTTATGCTCTTGGAGAGCCTGGTTTGATGTTCAGCAGTAAAGAATGCAATAGCTTCATCAGTCATGTGTTTGCTCAGCCTATCCTTTAATTGGGTTCTGCTCTTAGAATTGGCTAAGTAGTGACTCAGTAGATTGCCTTGCGTTGCAGATAAATAATTAGGTGTTTGAGTGACTAGTGGGTTCTGTGTTTGTGTTTTGCTTTCGTCCTGGTGGGGCACAGCAGTTACTGGGGAGTGACACAAACCTTGTTGTGGCAGACACGTGTTCAACAAGGTATTATGCGATTTCTGGAAGCAACCTGTTGATCTTGTGGAATAAGTGTACCTGAGGCATATATAAGGAGGATCCAATCTAACTTGATGTTTGACTGTAGCTTCCAGCCATCTGAATTAGTAACAGGGCAGTAGAAGTTGGTAGAGAAAAGGCTGAAGGTTAGGCTAAGGCTAACAAACTTAGCAGTAACTCAGCTGATTCCCTGCTTCCATCTGTGACAATCTCCGCCAATCCCTATGTATCCAAGACATAGATGAAACTGTCTGTCATGGGAGACTGCTGATGAGGGGAAGAGTGCAGTGTAAAAACGCTGTGGCACAAGCATGTCTAAGTACTTCCTACACTCAGTAGGGCATGGCTTTCTCGTGGTCTATCCATGAGACTTGTTGTTTTCCGTAGTCTGAACTTCTGACAGATGTTAGCCAAGATCTTCATGGTTGCTGGTCACCATGGAGTGTACTACTGGTGTCCGTCTGAGCTCTGTAGGCCAGAGTGTCAGAGTAGCAGAAATTTCCTTGTGGGTAACAGCAGAGTTTATTCTTTTTTTACTAGAACTCACTGGCTGGAACTCTGTCCTAACTTTCAGTCTTCCCTTGCCCCAGTATATCCACATTCAGCAGATTTGTTATCCATACTACTATATGGGCTGTTACTGGCCTTAACACTGTTTTCTGTTTTTTCTTCTGTTTTACTTCTCAACACTGTTTTTTCTTCTGTTTTACTTCTGAGTCTAGAGTCTTGTGGGCTCAGAAGCCTTCTGGGAGCCACCTTCGTTAATTTCTTTTAAAAGATCTTTGGAGCACAGACAAAGTATTCAGGAGTAGGGGAAGCTGAAAGGAAAAGTAGGAGCACTACACTTACCAGCTGTAACTGTGGGATCAATGAGGCTTGAACTGGTCTTTAAAATGGCTTTTTTATTTTCTTTTTTTGTTTTGTCATTTCAGAACAGAACCAAAAATTATCTCAGTACTTGATTTTGCAGCAGCGTAGGACAGGAAGCTCGTTTAAAGAGAGAAACATAAAGATCTTTGCTGCCTGTGGAAAGAGAAGCAAGATTTGTATGCTTTGAGAAGGTAAGTAATACCTTCATTGCTCATTTGCATTAAGGTACTATCTCTCACAGTTCACCACAGAAATTTTCTGTAGCATTCTCTTTCCAAGGGTAAAGCTAACCTGTCCTCATTCTAAATATTCAGTCTTTGAAAATTATGTCCCCCTAATCATAAGACTGTTTCTCTAAAGAAGCAATTTATGTAGCTTTGCAACAGCAATTACAGTTGGTTTAAGCCAAACTGTAAAGTAAATTCTGTCTTTTCATCATCATTTAACATCAGTAAACTTGATTAGGCCCTGTAATCCACAGTGGAGGTACAGCAAAACAGAAGATACGGCAGAATATACAATAAAGACTGAGTAGCAAATTTGAAAGTAAGAAATAAAATGTAGCTATTCTTGCTGGGTTTTTTTTCTTAATCTAGTTTGTGTGTTTTCATGTTCACAGATTTACTGTAGTTTGCTGCCATTTAATGCTAACAACTCATCTGCTTGTGGAGATTCTGTTGTGATGTATCCAGTGGCTGTTCCTGCACCAGGAGGTGAAGGAAATAATGGACAACATGGGAAACTTATTTTTTTCCTTTTTGTTTTTGGAGCTGTGTTGCTCTGTGCTGGATTCCTTCTTTCAGTCTTTATTCTTCAGTCGTGTCCGTCTGGAAGCTTCACTGACTGTAACGAGGTCCTTAAGGCTGCTGGGCCAGTGCTGGCTGTAACAGGACTGGTTTGTGTTTTACTGGCACGATCAAGGGCCAGGATGTATATAAGACAAAGACAATTGCAAAATGAGCAGGTGTACAGCCTTGTTTTTTGTCGTGGGAACTGTCAGTTTGCCCAGTTTCTCATATTTGGATTCCTGTTTTTAACTAGTGGAATGCTAATTAGCATCCTGGGCATTTGGGTTCCTGGTTGCAGCCCTGGCTGGCATATTATACAGCTCAACCACACTGGCAGTTCTGATGTGGACCTCCAGGGCTGTGGCTTCCTGTCACTTCAAATCATGGGACCTTTGATTGTGCTCACTGGGTTGTGTTTCTTCGTGATAGCTCATGTTAAAAAGAAGCAAAACTTAAATCTCAACCAAGAATCCTGTGAAAGTGAAGAACATCCTCAGAGCCCTGAATCTTTTCAGGTTACAGTAGGTGGGTAAAAAACATTGGAACTTTACACTGGGAATTAACAGGTTTTTTTTTTTCCACCAGTAATTTACTTATTTGAGCTCTAAGCATGTCAGTTCTGGAATGTCAAGAGAGCCAAAACAGAACAGTGTTGCTTTGTCTCATATGCTTTCTGTATGGTCAGTTCAGTTACCTTTCTCACAAAGGCAGAATCTCTCTTTTGGCATAAGAAGAAAGCTCTGACTGTGCGAAGCTACATAATCTGACACGAATGAGTCCAACACCAATTCTGTTCTCAAATGGTGTAAGTGACACTTCAGATCATGGGTCTAAAGACTTCGGTGACTGTGTTTAAGATTTATGTTAGCCTTGAGCTCTGACTCCTTAAACAGAAGAATCTAATTCTTAACCAGTGTATTGTGTTTTTTAAATTGTGGCCACATCCTCAATCAGTTAGAGATATAGTTAATAGATGCCTCTGTTAATCAGACAGTATTTGAGCAATTGTGGTGTGTTAGCAGGGCATAACACCCTGCATATAGTCCTGGTGTTAATGCCCATTGAATACATTGCATGCATAGGTTGTTCTGATAACTCTGATTATTCTGATAAATTCTTTGGTGAATGAGTCAGTCATGGTATTGTTTGACTGCCATCTGACTGACTGGATTTGAAATTCATTGAGATTCGCTGTAGTGGATAGACCTGGTGACACTCAGGAAACAGAAGGGTTTCAAGTCAATTTTGCAGCTACCAGGATAAATCAATAGGAGGCAATTCAGATGGTCTTTAAAGGCAAGGAACTTTTAAAGTTCTAGACTTTCAGGAAAAGTAAAACTGAAATGCTGAAGGTTGTGCTCTGGTTGGGATGGTGTTGTTCTGGAACAGCAGTGACTTAGCTAGAATGCCCCCCCCCTCACAGTTCAACCATTTTGATGTTCTCTGAACGGTCCCAGCAATTACAAAGGAAGAAGAGGTGGCAGGCAGGTAAGAATGTGTATGTAAATTGAGCCGGTTCACTAAATGATGCAAACTCTCTGTTTAAAAAAAAAAGTTTTAAACTCTTCAGTTACAAAGTGGAAATTGTCAGGTTTTCTGCTGCTCAATACACTGAAGTAGTGAACTGTGTATTAATAGTTGTGGTTAGTGTGCCTTGAACTACAAGTAACTTAGTGGGGAAACTGTCAGGGCACACAAAATCAGTCCTCAGAACCATTAATGACTTCAATTATAGCATCGCAGTACATAAGGAGAAACTTAGAATGACCTATTTTAGGTTTGGGAGGGAAATGGAATACCTTCCTACTCTTAATGTGGTCCAACAGTAACCATGTTCTTTGCACTTCCACTTTTTTTAGACAGCCAACCATGTTTGTGTCTCTTAGCTAGATAGAACACTCCTGCTCCCCAGCTGTATTGTCTGAATTAAATCCTTCATTTATGAATATGTCATATCCTTATTTTGGGATTATTTAGGTTTTTAGTGGACATCCAACCTACTCTAACAGCCCAGAATGTAACAATTCTGGGTGTGGGATCATTGCATTTTATCTTAAAAGCTAGGCAAGTGAAAATTCTGGGATACTGTTAGTATATCCAGAGATGCTCAGTTTTTCAGGAGTATTAATTGGTGGGTTTTTTCCCCCTAGGTGATGCTGTGATGGTTTTCCCACCCCCACCACCTCCTTATTTTGATGACCCTATGTCACCAACTGTGGCACATTGTCTTATATCAAGTGTTTTGTCTACAAGTGAAAATCCTCCACCATACCACTCTCTCTTCAGTGATGGGTAAGACTATGTTCATGTCTGACTTTAGAAATCTGGGCTGTTCCTTTAGGTATCCAAGACCACATATAATCACTGTAACTTAACTACTAGGCATGACAAAGTTTTCTAGGGCATAATTCAACTTACTTCAGGTACTTGAATTGGCATTAAAATGTTGTAGTATACTAGGGGAACTACATACTGCAGGGTGTCCTTTATGAGGATTAAATTATTACTATGACTGGAAAGGGCTTCTGAAGAGAAAACAGTCTTAAATCAGTGGCCCTTAGTAGATTTCTTCCACAGATTCTCCAAGAGAAGGTGCCCCGACAGCAGTGCAATAGGGATATGATATCCGTATTTCCAGAATTTAGGAGCCTCTGTAGGACCAGAGCAGCAAGTATTTTATGACACCTACCCACAGACCCTGGGAATGTCACTTTATCTGTCAATGTGTTCAGTTCTCCTGTGTCCCTTATCTCTGCCTTGAGGAAGTGAGACCTGCTGTGCTGGTCTGCCTTGTTCCTGCTGTGGCCTTGTGTTGAGATTGAAGGATACCTTGGTATCTCAGGAGGTTGCAGGGTGCTGCTAAGGGAGGCTGCAAAGCCAGTTTCATCTCAAGATGTACTTTATCCTTGCAGACATTCCTTACATACGTGGATTATAACTGAATTGCCTGATGTTGACACCACCAAACTCAGGGAGTAGGATCTGCCAACTTACCAAAGACTTGCCAGTGCCACAAGAACTTGCAGGGTTATTTATTCCCTGTGGGTTATTTATTCCCAGCAGACCCCACTGGGCTGCTGACTTGAGGGTGAAAGAGGTCACTCTAAGGGCCACATACAAGAAGTCAAGAAGTCAGAGCTAGATCTGGCCAGAAGAGCCAGAAGAGCTAGTCACATGTCTAGAGTCCCCAACTTATTTTCAGGCCCTTAATGATTTAGAATTGACTTGACTTAATATCTTTAGGATGGTCGTACATAAGCTTGGGTTTGAGCTAGAGTTAGTAGGTTATGTGGGACTGTTGTTTGATGGCTTTAATTCAGGTGACTGTATGTGCAACATTGTGTCACTGAAAACTGGAAAATAAACTCTCCAATCAATGTGTTACAAGGCGAACATTAGTTTATGAGCAGTGCTGGAGGCACGGGGAATTCTCCTCAAAGCATGTATGCTCAGTAACCTAACAGACTGTGTTATATTCCTGAAACTAATACATACTAATCACATTCCCTGAATACATGCATATATGCTAATTATTTCCATTGACTTGTTTGGTTATGGTTCCAGATCTCCTGATGAATCTTTTCTGCTTGAGAGTATCTCAAATATGTCATCAGGTCATAATGTACTTCTCTTACCATTCTTTGCTATGACATACAATCCTTGTTCTCAAGACTCAAATATCAGATACTACATATTAATCACTGATATAAGGAAGCATTAGCTGGAACAAAGCTTATTAGTCACAGGTGTAGAGAATTAACACAAGGCCACATTAACCTCTGATATTTGTAATAAGCACTGTATGGGACAAAACTAAGCATTAACTATGAATATAGGCATAATACACTATTATGCTAAAGTTTAAAGAATTTTCCAACATCTTCCCCTACTGCTGCATAGATGACTTCTTACAGAAATATAACCTGTTTGGTAACAGTTGGAAGTGCCATCACTGCCCTTGGATGATGAGTGTCTGGAAAGTTGTCTAGCAGGAAAGGACCTGGTGTGCCCAGGTGGCCAAGGCAGCCAATTGTGTCCAGGCTTGTATCAGCAGTGGTGTGGGCAGCAGGACCAGGGCAGAGATTGTTCTCCTGCAGTTGGCACTGGTGAAGCTACACCTCAAATCCTCTGTTCAAGGGGAGAGGGACAGTAACAGGCTTGTTCCTGGCAAGCTGTGGGATGGGAGGCAAAGATTAGAAGGACAAGGTGCTTGCAAGGGTCCTCTGGCACTGGCTCTGAAGTGTGTTGGCCACGCTGGAGCACAGTCTTAAGGAGCTGAGCCAAGGGCTCCTAAGGTTACAGAAGTCAAGGGGGAAGCACCAGGGAATTATCTTGAAGGAATTAAGGGATGTTCCTCTAGGAAGGCAACATGGCCAGCGTCTCAGCTGAGGTGCCTTTACACCAATGCATGCAGCATTGACAACAAACTGTTGGAGCAATTGGAAACCACTGTGCTGCTGGAAACCTTGTTGCCTTTCCTGAAGCTTGGTGGCATGAATCCCGTTTCTGGTGTGTGACTTTTAATGGCTACAGGCTGTTCAGAAGAGACAGGGAAGGAAGAAGAGGCAGAGGGGTTGCTCTTTACACCTAGAGGTGAGTTGAATGTGAAGAGCTGTCTCTAAAGAATACCCATGAGCAGGTGGAAAGCCTGTATGTAAGTCAGAGACCAAGGCAGCAAAGGGAACCTTGGTGGCTGGGGTTTGCTACAGCTGCCTGACCAAGGGGAAGCTGTTCACAGAACCTTCCTGCTCCAGCCACAGGAGGCATTGTCCCCACAGGGTCTTGTCCTGCTGGGGGAACCCAACCACCCCAGCAGGTGTTGGGAAAGTAGCTTGGAGAGCTGTAGGCAATCCAGGAGACTCCTAGAATGTGTGGAGGGTGACTTTGTGACCCAGGTGAAAGACAGCCCTGCCAGAGGGAAGATGTTACTGGGTCTGTTGGTCAGCAGTGCAAGTGAGCTCACTGGGACATCAAGACTGGAGGCAGCCTGGGCTGCAGGGATCATGCATTGGTGGAGTGAGCAGTTCTGAGGGGGTCGGGTAAGGAATGAAAGTCAGGCTCTCGAACTTTAGGAAGGCAGACTTCCAGCTCTTTGGGAACACAGTCAGTGGGATCCCCTGACGGGG
>VZRM01000680.1:919867-956020 GCA_013397955.1 Grantiella picta
GTGACAGTGGATGAGAAGGCTGAGGTACTCAACAATTTTTGGCCTCTGTCTTGAATGGCAACCTCTATTCCCACTCAAGGGTGCATGGACAGCAAACAGGATGGGGATGGGGGGAGCAAAGTCCTTCCCTCTGTAAGACAAGATCAGGTTCATGGCTGTCTGAGGAACTGCAATGTACATGAGTCTGTGGGACCCTATGAGATGCATCCTAGAGTCCTCAGGGATTTATCAGTCGATGTAGTCAATAAATGTCAGTCAGATGTTGTTGCCAAGCCACACTCCATGATATTTGAAAAGTCATTGCAATCAAGACAAGTCCCAGGTGACTAGAAAAAGGGGAGAGCGTTGTACCCACATTTAAGAAGGTTAGAGAGGAGTACCCTGAGAAATACTGATCTATCAGCCTCGCCTCTGCCTGTAAAGATCATGGAACAGATGCTCCTAGAGCTGTGCAGATGTAGGACAGGGAGGTGATTCTGGAAAGCCAGCACAGCTGCACCAAGGGCAGGTCTCGCCTGACCAACCCAGTGGCCTTCTGTGGTGGGGTGATTGCAGCAGTGGGTAAGGGAAGGGCTACAAAGGTCATTTATCTGTAAAGCCTTTGGCACAGTCCCCCACAACATCTTTCTGTCTGGATTGGAAAGATGGATTATATAGGTGGACTGTTTGGTGGACAAGGAACTGGTTTGACAGTCACATCCAGAGGTCATAGTGGCCAATGGCTCAGTCCCAATGGACATCAGCGACAAATGGTGTCCCTCAGGGGTCTGTATTCCGACAAGTGTTACTCAATATCTTCACTAATGACATAGATTAATGGATTTGCAGATGACACCAAGCTGAATGGTGCAGTTGACAGAGTCGAAGGATGGGATGCCATCCAGAGGGACCTGGACAAGCTCAAGAAGTGGGTCCCTGGGAATTTCCTGTGTTTTAACAAGACCAAGTGCTGGTGCTGCACCTGGGTTGGGGCAGTGCCCAGTATCAACACAGGCTGGGGATGAACAGATCAGAGCAGCCCTGCTGAGAAGGACTTGGGGGTGCTGGTGGGTGAGAGGCTGGACATGACCCAGCCATGAGCACTCACAGCCCAGAAAGCCAAACCTGTCCTGGGCTGCATCCAAAGCAGTGTGGGCAGCAGGGCCAGGGAGGGGATTCTGCCCCTCTGCTCTGCTCTGGTGAGACCCCACCTGCAGTGCTGTGTCCAGCTCTGGGGTCCCTGCACAGGAAGAACATGGACCTGTTGGAGTGAGTCCAGAGGAGGCCAACAAGTTGATTATAGAGGTCTGGAGTACCTGTCCTGTGAGGAAAGGCTGGGGGAATTGGGTTTGTTCAGCTTGGAAAAGAGAAGGCTTCAGGGTGAACTAATCGCAGGCTTCCAGTACAAGAAGGGAGCCTACAAGAAAGACGAGGCCTTTTTTACAAGAGCACTGTGGTAATAGGACAAGGGGGATTGGTTTCAAATAAATTTTTAAAGAAACTTTATATTAGATAGAATTTCTTTACTGTGAGGGTAGAACAGGTTGCCCAGAGAAGTTGTAGATGTCACTTCCCTAGAAGTGTTTTAAGGCGAGATTGAATGGGGCCCTGAGCAACCTGATCTAGTGAAAGATGTCCCAGTCCAAGGCATGGGAGGTTGAAACTAGATGATTTTTAACATCCCTTCCAACCCAGGCTATTCTGTGGTTCAGTTTTAGGCCCCCCATGATGAGAAACACAATTTGATTCTGGAGCGTGATGAAAGAAGGGCAGCAAAGCTGGTGAAGGGTCTGAAGCACAAGTCCTGTGAGGAATGGCTGAGGGAGCTGGTGCTTTTCAGTCTGGAGAAAGGGAGGCTTGAGGGAGACCTTGTTGTTTACTGGAAAGGAGGTTGTGGCAAGGTGGGGGTTGGCCTCTTCTGGCAGATGACAAGTGACTGGACAGGAGGAAATGGCCTTAAGCTGTGCCAGGGAAGGTTTGTCTTAGCTATTAGGAAGTTATTTTTCTGGGTAAGGTTTGTAAAGCATTGGAACAGGCTGCTCAAGAAAGTGGTGGAATCACCATCCCTGTAATTGTTGGAAAATCATATGGATGTGGCTTAATGCCTGTCTGGATTTCTCTGTTTTGTGAACATGTGTACAAAAAGAGGCAGTTTGTTGGGGACGGTATCTAATGGAGTGGATAAAACACCTTAGGTTTGTATACAGAACCCAGAACGCCTGATCTCATGCTGTGATGTTCTTTGGCTGGGGGTGCTCTAGCTGTTGCACTTCCATGCTTCCCAGAGTCCTCACAGAGCCCGCTGAGCTGATACCACCTCTGGGTTTTAACTCAATTCTGCTTTCTCATGGCTCGGCCCTTGCTGGCAGTCAGGCCGTCTTGACTAGTGCAAATTGCTTCCTGGATGCTTTCATGGCAGGGAAGCAATGGCCTCGTTGTTCTTAACAGTGCCATAGTTGAAGATCCCAAATGTGGCAGGGAATACACATTTCATATTTTGGTGGCTGCTGAGCAGAGGTGATTTGCCTCTTTGGTCCATTGCTCAGTATTCTGTCAGCAAGCACTGTGTTGCAGCCTATGCTGGATGAGACAGCTAGTAGTAAGCTGAGTCAAGGTCCAATCCCAGAACTGCTCGTGTTTTTCCTGCAGTTCTGTTACAAAATGCTGTTACATAGCACCTCAACATTTGTCTTGTAGTATTTCTCTCTCCTTTAAAAACACACCCTCACAGACCAGTAACAGCACTGAAGATGAGGTGACTGTGCCCTATATTCCTCCTTCTTATTCAATATCGATTTGGGTACAGATGTATGTACAAAAGCAAGAGTCAGCCCTGGGAGTGAATCATGAGGGAGCAGGGAGTTCTTCCCTTTCCTTGCAAAGCAGCTCAAGCAGTGTGCTGAGGGCCAGCTCCAGGGTGAGATGAGCAAGGTGCCAGAACAATGTGGGTTCAACCAGTTTGGATCCAGCTGTGATGGTTAGAGGAGGACTGTGGATACTTGGCTGCTTTCCTTGAACGTCACTGGGAACTTTGCAGTCTGGTCATACCCAGTTGCTTCTGTTTCTCCAGCTCTGAGTGGGAATGTGACTCCTTATGTCTGTCATGGGTTTCTGGAATGCCTAATCCAAGTTTGATTGCCTTTCATGCAAGATCTCAAATGGCTAAGGATAGTGCTTTTTTGTGATGCAGTTCTAAGTCATGCAACTGTCTTTCATAAGGGAAGGGGACAGTGTATGTGATATACTACAAAAGGAAAGATACATTAAGAGCTAAGGATCAGAAGAAGATTTACTACGATTGTGAAATAGCACAGCCAGAAGCAGCTAATACCCATGAGCCAGTGTTGTGGTTTGACTGGCCAAATGCCAGGCACCTGACAACTGCTCACTTGCTCTTCCCTGCCACAGCTGGACAGAGGAGAGAAAAAAAGCTTAACAAAGGGGTCATAAGACAAAATAAGGACCGGGAGGAAATACTCCGAGGGCAAAACAGGCTTGACTTAGAGGTACAAAGTGAGTTTATTACTAACAAAATCAGAGCAGGATAATGAGAAGTAAAATAAGCCCTTAAAACACTATTCTTCCCCCTGACCCTTGCTCCTTCCCACAGCACAGGGAGCAGGGCGTGGGGGGCTTGGTCAGCTCATCACTGAGATGTTCTTCTGCTGCTCAGAGGGAGGAGTCTTTCCCCTGCTGCACCTGGGGTGCCTCCCACGGGAGACAGTTCTTCATGAACTTCTCCAGTGTGGTTGCCCTCTCACGAGCAGCAGTTCCTCCAAAACTGCTGCAATGTGAGTTCCTCCCATGGGCAGATATTCCTCCCCAAACTGCTGCGGCATGAGTCCCTCATCCACAGGGTGCAATTCTCCAAGGACAGGCTGCTCCAGCTCGGAATCAGGGGCCCTCACTCTCCACTGAGTCTCCCAGTGGAACACAGCCTCCGCCAGCCATCCACCTGCTCCAGCATGAGCACTTTTCCCCATGGGCTGCCAGTGGATCTCTGCATCCCCCATGGACCCCATGGGCTGCAGGGGCACAGCTGCTCCACCATGGTCTGCACCATGGCCTGCAGAGGAAATTCAGCTCTGGTGCCTGGAGCACCTCCTACCCCTCCTTCTCCACTGACCTTGGTGTCTCCATGTTCTTTCCCTCACTTGTTCTCACCTTCTTCTCTTCTCTGGCTAGGGAAAAAAATCTGTGTGCCCTTTGTTTTGATTTCTTCTTAAATATATTATCACAGAGGCGTAACCAACATCTCTAATTGGCCCAACCTTGACCAGTGGTGTGTCCATCTTCAGAGCTGTCAGGGATTTGCTCTGCTGGACATGTTGGAAGCTTCTGGCAGCTTCTCAAAAAAGCCACCTCCATGGCCCCCTGCTACCCAAAACCAGGCCAAGCAAAACCAGCACAGCCAGGCTGTGACTGGTGATCTGAAACGTTAGAATGAAGCTTGTTTCGCCCTTCCCCTCCGAAATTACAGAATTTTCATATGAGTCATAATGTAGCTCACAGATTGAAATCCTAATGCTTATGCAAGTTCTTTGCTTCAGGGATTTTAGGAAGTGTCTGCCTACATGTATGTTTATGTAAATCAAATAAAATTTCACTCACTGTAGATAAATGAATTATGCTAATACATTGTTTTGTGTTTCATAGAGCACAGCTTGCTGATGATGAAAGAACAGTTGCTGTAAGAGACTATGAATCCATATATACAATTTCTGGAAGCAGCTCACCTTCAGATATTTTACCAATGCTCTACCTTTCCTCTGAGTCACCTCCAAAATATGAAGAAAAAGCATCAGTAACAAATAATGAATATTCGCCATCTTCTTCCTCATCTTTTTCTTCTATTTCTTTAGCCACATCTGATACCAGCTCATAAAGGACAGACAGTTCACGTCATTTTAATTAAAATGTATACAGAGATTTACAATTTTTGAATTTATTTACATTTTGTAATAAAAGCAATAATGTTGGCTGTGTCTAATTTTTCATGAGGAAGAATAAATAATGAGCTCGGATTTCAAGAAATAATAGCTAATGCTGGGTCCCTGCTGAAGCAGTCTGAAGGGAGTTCACTGCAAGAACGTTAAATGCTCATCTTGTTCTGTTACAACTTCAGTTTCTATTTATACTCTTCTTTTTATAATGAAGGCACGAAGTGGAAACCAACACTTTAGGTTATTTTAATTAAATCTGTTTGGAGCTTCAAAAAAAATAATTAGGAAGTATTTTTATTTCTAATTTTGCATGACTTTTGTGGAAAATACTTGTTTGCGAAGTTACTGCCTTTACAAGTACTCTGAGAGCACTCACAAATAGGAATGTTAAGATTCATACCAAAAATGCTATGAAGAGCTTCAATGGTTACCTTTTGGTCTGCCTGGTAACAAATACTCCATAGCTTTATTTAGACTATCTCTGGTGCTTATGTAAGTATAATCCCTATGAAAATCAGTTTTAGCTGCAGTTAAGAGCACAAAGGCAGCCCTGAGGGTAGTTAATAGGCTAACAGTTTAACTGTGGTAATGACTGGTTTCAGAGGGATTATTCTGCTGTTTTATATCATCATTCATGGATTATACAGGGAGTACTTATTGTTTGAGAGTGAGTGCCAAAAACAAATGGTACAAAACAATGGCATCTTCCAGGTGCAGACATTACTTACAGCAAATGCAGGAGAGGCAGTTTCATGGAAATGCATGCAACAAATGTTTTTTGAGTGACACAGCACTTGGCAGATGCTTCAGAAATACAACTCTTAGCTCATCCATCACACTGCAACCCCAGGGTAGTGGTGGTGACCTGCCTTCAGGATGGAGGTTCTACTTCTATTTTGTGTTTGTTTTCACCTGTTCCCAAACTGAAGGATTAGCTTGCAGTAGGTAAAGACAATTAGTAGGAGCTGACTTGCTGCTATCTTTGACACTTCACAACTTGCTCCAAATGCTGTTTGAGAAAAACAGACCTGATTCTGTTCCCAGAAATAAAAGTGGCACAGCTACTCTTTAGGCTTGATTCACCATGGTGAGCTTGCCAGCATTAAAACTTCTTTCAAGAGTGATCTCTGTCTTGTTCAGCTGAGTCTCTGAGCAGCTGTGTGCTTTGGGACCTCGGTTACACCTCAGCTTGTCATCTGCTGTGCTGAATTTGGCTCTAACAGAATTCAGATTCTAATTCATAGCCAGACTATGAATTAAGAACTTAAATTCCGTCCTGTGCCCAGGAAAAGGTGATTGCCTTGTGTCACCTTTCTATGAACGTGGCTCTCATCTGCTGAATGCTGTAGAGAGATATCAGGACCTGCATTTGCCATTTATTTCCAGTTCTGTGTTGTTCCCTCTGTCATGCTAAGGGAGCTCTTTGTGCAGCCACACAAAAACAAACCAGCCAGCAAGGGAGGTATATTTAGCCAGCAATAGAGCTGAGGGGCTTATGCACACAGAGTAATGAGCAAACACGGCACAGAGGGGGATTTAGTATGTGGGAGCTGATTAAACTGGCATGACTCAGCCGTGGAAAATGTCTGTATGAAGAAGGGGAATCCACAAAAGCCAGTAGACATTTTGTCCTCTTTTCTCTCAAACATTTTTTACCTAGTGAGTTTTTCAAGATGTTGCTCCTTGTATGCAATCTGCAATACAAGCTGTGGTTTGCCATCTTTGTGATTATTTGTTTTAGCTTTTGCTCCTACTGTTTAAACATTGAGGTCCACTGCTGTGCATGATTCATGCATACAGAGCCTTGAACATGTATCAGGATCCTGTTTCTCTCTCGACTTACCTTTCTGTTATGTAACATGAACAGAAGCCTGGGGTATTTTACCTAAAAGATACCACACAACAAAGACCCATGTTAGCTTTATGCTGTTGTTCGGATCACTCATTTTCTGAAAAGGCTAAATATCAAAAGTGTTTAAAAAAACCTAGAAATATTTCACCATCTTAAAAAAAAGCACTCATGTCTGGTGGCAAACTGAAAAAGAATTAACCTTTTCTGCTGCCTGCAATTTGCTTGGTTGGTTGTTCCCAAGATGTACCCAAGAAACCATAAAAATCAAGTAGAATATGTTGACTCAGCTGAGTCCTCTGTAACAGAGACATAATCTTGTTTTTCCTTCAAGATTGTGTTTTGATCATCTACTGCAGAGTCTTCAGTATAAAACACTTTATTTCTGAAAAAGCAGTCTTCACAGAAACCATGGTTTAAAAGGCTGTTGACCTAACTTCAGACTCAGCACTTGAGTTTCCTGGGAAGGATAGCTGTTACCTCTGAAAACGAGGATTGAAACAGAATTTATCTCTGCATAATTTTGAGAAGATGCTTAGGAAATAGATAATTTACAACTGTATTAGCATCTTCTATTTTTAGCTTGGAAAATCATTACTGGAAAAGTCAGTGGTTGTGCTGGGTGCATCTCCATGAACTGCTCTGCTCAGCACTGAGGGAGTTAACATAGCCAGCGCCACTGTATTAGCCTACTGTGTTGCTGAAATCTCTTGCAGCAAGGTCAGAAAACGTGAGTAAGAGGCTAGCAGGTGTGCCTTCCCACTGAAGGTGACCACTGGGTGAACAGCATTAGAGGGAGGAATTTTTGATGTGGGGAGTAGGAGTGAGATGACTGTATTAGAAAGGAAGCATCACCTTGTAAAACTATAAAAGTAGCTTAAAATAATACGGAATAGCATTTTTATTGAGGAAGTGAGATACTTTACTGTCACACTAATGGTGCTATAACCCTCTTTTCTGCCCTAAGGTTAGCTTAAGTGTTTGACATGCAAATGCTAGGGAGCAAATCAAGTTGGTTACTGATTCACACTTACTTAAACAGGCGAAGTGGGAGGTAAGGGTTGCTTGCTTGCCCTCTCTAAGTGAAGTTAAGGTCTCTCTTTCTTGCTGCTTCTAACTGCAGTGCTGCAATCCTTTGGATTTGAGACGGATTCACAGAAACATAAATGAATGCCCTTTTTCTAGGAAAAGTCTTTCTTCTTGCATCACCAGCAGCTAAAAAAGAAAAATGAACCGTTTACTCGCCCAAAAAAATGAGATTGCACAGATCTTTGCAATGTTGCTATGATTGTAGGATAGCAGCACTTTCTGGATTGCACCCACCCCATCCTTGCCTTTTGTGTTGGTGTATCCATTTATCCCTTTTCCATCCTATATCTTCGGAGTCATAACTTGTAGGGCCAATATTTCCACATTTCTGCAGTGAACATGCCTGACTTCGTCTAGATCAGTGCTCCTCCCTCTATCACACATACATGCATCTAAACAATTAGGCATGGAATGATGTGCCTGCTAAGAAGACAACATTCCATGGAGCATATAAAGCTACCGTGCTGGTAAATGCAGTTGTGGACAGCTGGCTGCACCTGCTTCTCACAATTTATTTATGCTTTAAGGCTGGCTGTGCGGTAGTTCAGGGGTGAAAGGCTTACTCAAAGTGGTTCTTCATGTACTGCTCTTACACATGTAATTCATGTTTTCCACTAAAGGTGCCATGTGCAGTTACCTTTCTCTAGGAGAAGGTCCCACTGAGTCAAATCATTGGCTCCTTAATCTCCCTACAATTCAATGTTTCATTATGGAGTCATAATTTGTACCCACTCATTTTAAAGCTAATCAATGTGCAATACTGTGTGTTGTGCAGCTTCTTTGCGTGTTCTTTGACTAAGTGCCTGCTTATACTACTGGCATGTAAGAAAATAAAACCTTAGAACCACAGGATGATAATATGAACAGCTATGTAAAAATAAGTAACATAAGGAGAGGAGAAGAAGGTTAAGTGATGGCCTGTCAGTGCTCACTAGGATGACTCTTGAAACAGGTTAGAGAACTGAGGGGGTGAAGAGCACCTGTTTCCAGTAGCAAGCACTGCAGGGGAAGTCTGCCTTGGTAATAGAAAATTGTGTGGAACAACAGAAAGCAAAGTGGTTATTCTGTTCAAGAGCAAGGTCTGAAGCAGATGAGAACAAAACTCTAGTGAGGTCTGGAAACAGCACTCATTCTGAAAAACCTCACTGACCAATTTTCCTTGGTTTCACAAAACCCTTTTGCTTAGGAGTCATGCCAGGTAAAAGCATTTAGTACATCAGCATTTTTAAGTGAGTCTCCAGAAATACATTTACTGGCAAAGAAAAGCAGTGGTCTTAAGAAAATCAGTGTGATCCAGTAATCTCTTAAGGCCTTGACAGCTGCCTGACTGCAGCATTTCCACTCTCTGGGAAAACAATTAAAGAAATGTGGGGAGGTACAGAGGAAACTGTCTTACAAAGAGGGGACAGTTTACAGGGAAAGGAGTAATTTTAATGTAATTCCTAGCACACCAAATGCAGAGTGTTTTCCATCCTATTTTGAAAGTTCATGTGGCATGTAGCTTTGGAAATAAAAAAAGAAACCTGTATTCTCCAGCTTCACTGTACACTTGCTCAACAATCATGAGGTCATGTCCTAGACCAGAGGCAAAGAGACAGCCATGGGATGATGCAACAACAAACTTCAAAAATTCTGATTCCAGACAGGATCTAAGGACCATTCTGCAGGAATAGAAAGTGCTCCAGCACTATCTCATTGCAAATAGTAGTTGCAGAGTTCTTGAATGAATGAAAGGAGCAAGGTGACACTACATCTGTATAAACTATTAGTTAGACAGTGATTATAATATAGTGCTGCTTTTAAAAGGATGTTGGAAAGCCTGAAAGATTCAGCAGTGGCAAGAATGATGCATGGTATGAAAAAACCTGACTTGTAAAGAGCAGTAACAGTTCATTCCATTAAGTTTAACAAATGTAAGGTTAAAGATGACAGACTTTGGCTGTAATTACCAATTCAAGGACAGTTTGTCTAGTATTTCAACACTTTCTAGTTTGGTTGTTGTCATGCAAAGCCACTGCATTGCAAGACTGATCTCTTTGCTCATGAGGTGCAGAGGATCCAGACCAGACTTGATGCTGTGGGAAAGGCTGATCTTGAGTGTATTTGTCAGAAGATTTGTTGACACCCTGGGTGATAGGAGAGACTTAATAATGCTGGCTTTGGGAACTACACAGCTGTTTTTTAAGGAATCCAGCACTAGTATTCCTCAGGGTCTATGTGCTAAAAAATGAGAAAGACACATCTGCAATTGTATTCAGCGTCAGTTCTGAAGGTGCCAAATTTGGTGAGTAGTCCTTTTCAGAAGAGAGCTGTTGTCACACTGTGTGATTTGAATACACAGTAGACTAAAGGCACTCTTACTGACTTTGAAGAAGCAGTCTGAAAGGTGAATTTTCTGGTTCTAGAGCTATTTTTAATCTTATAAATCTCAGGATAAGCTTGTTTCCCCAGAGCTGCTGGTAGCAGGAAATAGCATTATGTGTTCTACTGCGTGAGCAGTAATCAATGTCCCGTGTGTAGTACCCTACCACACTAGTGAAAACAGAGTAGTTGGAGATTTTTCATCCTTGAGGAATTCTACAAAGACATTCTACCAGAATCCTACAACAGCAATTACTTTAGTCTGAAATGGCTAGGAAGCAGAAAATCTCAAAATTCAATGATCTGTCTGTTTAATAGATGAGACATAAGTTCAGCAGAACAGCTCATTGTGATATGAAAAAATATCGTGTGAGTACAGGATAAGATTTCTTATTATGCCAAGTTCAGCATTACAGGAGATGCTTTCTCACTCCTGCAGTGATGTACTATTTAGGGTATGCGGGTATTATTCTGCGTAAACCTTAAAGAAGGTGTCGACATCCCACAACAAAATATGTCCACAATTAAGGGGAAATTACAGGGTAGTTATGCTATCTTCAACCAGCTGGAAAGCTTTGGCTGGCTTGAAATAACACTTCTCCCACAGCCAACAGCTCTCCCAGGCCATTCAGTGCTCACCATTCTGCTGCCACTTACCCTCCTGCTCACCTAGTGGTTCCCCCAGAAAAATATCAGAAAGCTACTTTGGTATTTTTTTAAACCATGAACTGCAAAATGATGTGCAGCAGAGGTTCAGGCATGGCTATAAATGTCACGCTTTAGAGTATGGAAAAGCATTCTTAGCAATGGCCATGCAAAATTTTCCTGCAGAAAATGGAGCAGGAATTAGAGAGCAAGGATCTCCTCACTGCTGTTCTCTAGACATGTGCTGTCCATATGTTGCATGCATCAGCTAGCCGGGGGCCAAGAAAAAGCTGTGATAGCTCCAGCGTGCTTTTTCTTCTATCCAGAGTGGGCACAGTATCATGGGTGCTAAATTAAAAGAAGAAGATAAACAAAGAGACAGGCAGCCATGCAGGGTTGAAGCCAATTCAGAAGTGATGGTGGTAATTCAGGAAATCTTTAGTGATGGCTTCAGGCTTCACTTCCCAGACCTTTATTCTTTCAAGCAAAGTTTATTCTTTCACATGATGGACTCTGTTAACCATACACACACAAAGTTCTTGTATAACTAACCTGAACCTTCGACTTTAAATGCTCTGCCAAGTCCTTTCCAAGCCCCCTTTCTCTTGAGGCAGAAGATACGTTATACTCAGTAATGGAGCAAAATAACAACAATGCAGAGGATTTTTCCTTGAATGTCTTTTCTGTCACTCCTTGCCAGCCAAACAGATCTGATGCCCTGGTGTCAGATGGGGATAAAGCTGGCACCACTCTGCTCTTTTCAGGTGTGTTTTTGGGACTGGTGGGGATCACTTTCACCGTGATGGGATGGATAAAATATGACGGCATTACTCACCTGGAGTGGACTCAGTTACTAGGGCCTATTCTGCTGTCTGTTGGGGTGACTTTTATTCTGATTGCTGTTTGTAAATTTAACATGCTTACATGCAAGCCCTGCAAGGAAAGAGAGGAAAATACGTCGGAACTTGACCAGACTGCAAGCGGACAGTCCTTTGTCTTCACCGGCATTAACCAGCCTATAACTTTCCACGGTGCCACAGTGGTGCAGTACATCCCTCCGCCGTACCCATCCCAGGAAGGCGCTGCTGTGAGTCCCGGATACCTTCACCCAGTGCTCAGCTGCTGCGGTGCTGTTCCCTCCAGCGCCTCACCAGTTCTCACCCCAGGTTCTTCTCACTTTTGCCCTGCCTACCCCCTGGATAACCTGGCTTTTACTGGAGATGAGAACTACACTGCTTATCCGGCAGAGAATATCAGGAATCAGAGGTACATCTTCTGAAATGTGTTTGGACACAGGCTTCTGAACATTTTAAGTACTATATGTGGTTTCATAGGAAACTACAGCTAGTCCAGGGTATTATCTTTCCTCAGACTTTTCTTTTGTCTTTGTGAGGAATTCTTCCTGAGTAAGGAGACATACTTTTCCTGGAAAGTGTTTTTATACAATTTAAAGTCACTTATAAATGCTTTTCAGTCAGCTAAATCTCTTGTTGCTTCTTAAGATATATATGCTCCTGTTTGTGGAGATTTTTTATTCTAATCTTAACACTTCTAGGTTATTATGTGTACAGCCAGAGGCTTCCACTCAAACGCAATCAGAACACACAAGTCAGCACACACACAGCATTTCTGCAACAATGCAAGAATCAGTCTGGAAACAGATGCTCTCCCTCCTGAATATGCCTGGTCACAGCATGCTCCTCTCCCACTGTAACAACCTTCCAGCCCTTCCTCTTTTCCTAGGTTTTAGGTATAAACAAGATAGCTGCTGTTGCACAGCAATGTGAAACGGCTCAAGCTGTACACAAAATAATTTTATATAGTTCTTTCCTCTAAGGAAAAATATTCTAATTATAGGAATTTTTGATAATAACATGCTTTCTAGAACACTAGTCACTTCTAGTTAGTTTCTCAAATTCTGTTTGAAAAATTGCTGACTGACCCATTGTCCTCAGCAACATGGGTGACAGGCATAGGAAGGCTAAAGACAAAGGTCACCTCCTGACTCTTTTAAACCTCATGAAAACAACACAGCAAACAGCTGAATCTCAGTAAAACTTAATCTCACAGCATTTTCTCAAGAAGCCAGGGAGTACTTTGCCCAGATAAGGCTGGCAGGACGAAGGACTGAAGTTACTTGCGTGCTCTGTGTTTGGTGGTTTTTTTTTGCATCTCCTCCTCTTCCTATTTTCAGGTCAGAAGACAGTTCTGATGAGCCAGAAGGACTGCTGGAAGACTACACCCATAATAACCTGTCACCTCCACGTTATGAGGAAATATACCCTCTGTCTTCATAAAATCATCATGGACAAGGGACAACAATTCCAAGAGATGCCATCAAGAATCCCCCAAAAAATCTATTCTTTAAACACTTGCGCAGTATGAGCAAGATCTTGGTGTTGATGCACAGTTCAGTATCACTGAAGATATTTAACTGATCCCTTTCTTTTTCTCTGTCAAAATTTATTAGCCTTTTGTGATGCAGCTAATAGCAGAGCTATTAATTATTTAATAGGAAAACCATTAATAGCAAAGCTATTATACTCAAGGATCTAAATCCTTTTTAGAATTCCCCATCAATAAGCTTGATTTTCAGACTTGCTGAAACCAGTGTCAACTGTGAATGCACAAGATGTTTGTGGAAGATCATGATTGCTCCTGGGCATTCAGCATCTTTAGAAAACACTTGATTTTTTCTTGGTATATTTTCATTCCTGATTGCTTGGGAAACTTTGAAAGTGCTCAAGTGTCTGATCTGTGAAAGTGCACATTATGTCTTAATTTTGTCTGATTCTTTAGACTAGCTTACTCATTAATATGTCCAGTCTACAGATTTGACTTCCTCTGCTAGGTTTACCTGTACAACCCAGTTCTGAAGCACAACCCAGTCCTGTAGGCATTTTTGGAGTATCCTGCTTGAACCAGAGCATCTCAGAACAGAGAAAACAAATAGTGACTTGTGCCCACTATAACATAGATCTCTAAGAGATCCTGCATGCATCAATTTCAGTTCCCTTCCCTACCTGATGGGAGGCAGAGCATGGTCTCCCACCAGGAGCCCTAATAAGAACTAGGTTAATGTCACTAAAGCAAATGACATCTTTCTGAAGGCTTGACAGAGTTGTGTGATCCTACCAAAGTGAAGGACTTTGACAATCACAGCTGCTGCACCCCAACTCTGTGGGAGGCCTGTGGTGGAATGCCTCTAAGGCCCCTTCTTATTTGAATAACCCAGGCTGCAGGTTGCCCCCAGAGTATCTAGGCTGTGGTGAACTTTCTTGCTCAAGTTCAGCTTTGTTCCATGAATTGAATCCACAACAATTTGAGATTAGCACATTTGATTAGAGAATAGTGTTGCTGTGCACCAAGATTGTGAGTCTGATCCCTGAATGGGCCATTCACTTAGAGCTGGACTTGATGATCCTTGTGGGTCCATTCCAGTTCACAATAGTCTGTGATTCTGTGTAATGTATTTACAGCAGTATTTAAAATAGGACGAGGCGTATAAGCTCCGAAATGTTGCAATCCAGAATGAATATTCAGCAAAGCTTTGCTCAGGGGCTTTGTAAACCCCAGAACAATGACAATACTTTGAGTCCCTACATTTTTATTTTGTATTTCCACATATATTTCAGGTTCTACTTTTGAATGTGCCTAGAAGTACCAGGACACATTTGGACAAGCCAGTATTTCCCTATGATGATCCCATCAATTTTGCCCATCTCCCTCAGAGGACTTAAACCAAAAGCTGATCTCAGCTCCCACCTGCTGGAGTGGGCACCACAAAACACACTCTGGAGGGCAATGGTCACTGTCCAAAGTAACCAAGCTGGCGTGCCTGCGGGTCAGTCTCCCAGCCTGGCATAGCACAGCTAAAAGCAGGTGTCCGTTATGGAATGCATCAGCTTTCTCTTGTCAATGCAGCTGTCTCTGCTCTTGCCAGATTTCATCCATCTGTGATTGATCTCATTTTTGGGGGCTGGAGAATCTTGCCATTTGAGCAGAGAGTTTCACGTCAGCCTGTTTTACCTGACAGCTGGAAGTCTCAGAGTTTCTCTGCAGCTCCTCTAGCAATAAGGAGACACAGCTCTGGATGGAGATGCGCATTCAGAATGTTGTCCAGCTGCGTGGAGCTGCAGGTGCACACCTCCCTGTCCTGTATACTTAGAGGCTGCCAAGAAATAAAGCATTTTTTGGGGACACAAAACAGTGCTCCACAGTGATGGATAAGACATGGGCAGAGGTCATATTTGGGACACAACATTTAAACAGACTCAAAGCTGGATCAGCAACTGCAGCAGCAGCTACTGAACAGTGACTGCAAACTTTTTGCGAGGTTTTTCTTGTTAGAGAAATATGGGGCACACTATTTTTCAGCAGCGATGGCCTGGTGTTAGCAGGTAGGCACGTGTAGTTGGAGAATGGGAGGCATGCTGTGTGCAGCATGATCTCTATGGGATTGAGTGAGAGAACAGAAAATCTAAAAATAAATGTAAGTTTCTCTTATGGAAGTGTCTTGCTCCTTTTCTGGAATGTACACAGAGGTGAACTCATCCTCCCTCCACAGCAGGAAACTGGAAGGTCCCAAATCCCCAGTTAGTTCCACATGGACAGAGCCCTGCACTTAGCACGTAGTTCTGCTGACTCCAGCAAGCACTGCAGTAGCACAGAGGTCAGGCTTGATGGATCCAATTGCAGGACTAGGGTCAAAATTTCTGCCCAGTCACCCTCCCCCACAACCAGAAAATTCCTTCAGTGAGACACCACAGACTTTTCCTGCTGCTGTTCCTTCCTCCCTCAGATGACCCCCCCCCACCAACATAAGTTTCGTGAAGTAATCATATCTTTATTTTTATTACCTCAAATCATCCTGACAGTGTAAATATAAAAAACCACAGAAGGTTACTCCATATTAGTTTTAAAGTTTACTTCTGTAGACATTATATCCATTGAAAAGAATTGAAAGAGCCCCGGGTTTCTCTTTAAAGAGAAGATTGAATATTAATTTTAAATAGCTACATATTAAAATGATCTTGACCCATCAGACGCATTTTGCCTGAATTCTGTGGGAGTCATTTCATGCTCAAAAGATATTTGAGAAACTCCACTGTGATGAAATTTCCTTGCTGTACTGATTGCTGATTATCAGTTTTAAGAACAGAGCCAAATTCTATAAAGGCTTTTATTTCCCTCTCTTCCTTCTACCTTCTACTTTCATCCTTTTTTTTCTGTTTTAACAGTCTTTTTAACTTTAGGGTTTGGGGGGGGTAGTGGTGGCTCTATGTTCTTTGTTTATTTGGGTATTGGGGTTTTTTGTTTGGTTTTTTTTTACTGTGGTATAACCATCGCATGAATTCACTTCTTAGCAATAAGAATTCTTTCTGCCCTATGGTGAGTAAAGAACAAACCTTTTCGGCCTTCAACCGAGATGAAATATCACAGCCCTTCTAGATCATACTGATGTAACTCCACAAAGTACCTGGAAGATTGTATTGGAAATCTTGCTCAATCCTTTTTTAATTTAAGCTGGTGCTCTGAGAAAAATTGCATTCTCCCACATTGCCTGCAATGCTAATGCAGACCTGCAGAATATTGTGTTTTTAATTCTTTAAGGTGTCTTGCATTCAAGTCATAGTGACAGAATGTTGTATGGGAGTATTTTCAGCTACGGAACCCTCAATGGATTCTTGGGATTTTTCCTAATGTAGCTCTAAGATTTTGATCGTAAACTGGTTAACATATGAAATAAGTAGAGACATGTCTACTGATATGAAACTGAGTGTGATCTGTTCGTTTCAGTAAAACCTCTGCACAGAGCTGCTCTATGATAAAGGAACTCTGTTTTCAGACACTAAATGCCACACGCTGCAGGACGCGAATTTCTTCTCAGATAAAATCCAAAGTCTGCTTTCTAGCACCGGCGCTGGCGTATCTGCGAGTCAGTACGGGAGTACACCAGGCACGGTTCGTTTTGCTCTGTTTAGCAGCAGCTTCCCCCAGCAGCCAAATTTCACCAGCGGTTCCCGTTCCTGGCTCCGCTGCTCCCGCGCGAGTGATGCTCCCCAGCGCAGACCACGGGCGGGGGCGCTGAAATCCTCACAAGAGCTATTTTTAAACTGAATCGGGATTTAGGAAATCTGGGTCTCGGGGAAAAAAATAAACCCGTAAGTAGGGCTCGTTCCTCTCCAGAGAGCCCTAGTGACGCACGCTGCAGGCCCTCGGCACGGCGGTCCCTCCCCGCGGGGAGGGTGCTGCAGCCTCCATCCCGCTTGGAGCCCAAGCCCCCGCTCCCACGGGGCAGTGCCCCAGCTGGACCGCCGCCGAGGGGCTCCCCCCGGGCCAGAGCGGTGTCTGTCCGGCTGTCCCGCCGCGCCGGCAGCGCCAGAGGGCGCCGGGGCCGCCCGGGAGCAGCCGCGGCCGCGGAGATGCTGTGCCGCAGCGGTACCCTCCTCGCTACCCCGCCCGAGTTCAGACGGTGCGGGTTTAAGGCGATCTGTTTCCCCACTGACTCGGCGGCGGTCAGGAGTGCAGAGCCGGCACCGGGTAAGCGGCCCCTCGGTGTGAGGCACCCGGGGTTTGAGCCCGGGGAGTGAAGATTTTGTCCTTTGCTGCGAGTGCTAAAGGCGCCATTGAAAAGTGTCCTGTGCTCTCCCACAACCGAGGGTTGACTTATTTAAGAAAAAAATACTGGTGGTGAAAGACCCGGAGAAATCGCCAAAGGAAAGGATACCCATCCCCTTTCTCATAGCAGGACTGGAGACATCTGGAAGGACTCCGGCTTGGGCGGAGACGCTGCACAGTGCACTCACATGCACCCCCGTCTCCTCCTCACCGCTGTGAACTAATGCGACAGGCTTCTGTCTGCATGAAGGAGCAGGGGGGGGAGTCCGAGGGTCGTTTGTGAAGAACTAGGGCACGCTGTTTGTACACAGCACCTACGATAGTCTGTGCCTGCTGCAAGTATCATTATTGGCTCCACTTTAGCTGTCAGGGTGAATAGACATCAACAGGACGTGCTGAACGTTGCTGTTGCTGGTCCATCCCCGATGTGAATCAGTGTGTCTGTCAGAGACGCATACAGCAGAGCCAGGTGGGATCTCACGGGCTGTGCCTGCATTAGCTGAGCAGCGCTGCTCAGCGGGAGCGGCTCTGAAAGGGAAGCAGCAGGTGCAGAGAAGCTGGTGACCACATGCACTGCATGCTGGAGAGGTGTATATCAGTCTTACTCCTGTGGACTGGATGCCGATTAGCAGTTGAAATACACGTTGCTCTCCTATGGTGTATCTTCTGGCCCAGCTCCATCCAATAGAAATTATTCATCTCATACCTGTGATGTGATGAAAAGCCTCACAGGGAAGGTGAGGAGTGTAGGGACAGTCTCTTCAAAAGCAACTGATTTAGAGACACTTGTTGCCCTACAGACATGGGATGACTTGCAGCAGCTGCTGGAGTTGCATGTGGTAGAGCAGGGGCTTCTCTCAGCTTCCTGACAGCAATGAGCTTGTGGGAGAGCCTTTTCTGGTGCTGATGGTCATTACTTTGAGAGATCTCACAGCATAGTGTCGACATCTCCAAAGGCACATGTAGTCTAATCTTGAGATGTAGCAGGCTTGTGCCTTCCTGAGCAATAATTGCAAAGTGATGAAGAAGTTTTCCCACAGTAAACAGGAAAAATTACTCCCTAGCTCTTGTGATCTTGTGCCTTATTCCTTATGTGATAACAGCACAGGGTCAAGGGTAAATCAGTAATGGCATGATTCTGTCTGTGTCGTGTGTGGCATCTCTAATGAGCAATTGATTATATCTACACATGCTATTTAGCAAACACCATGGGACATGCTCTGGCAGAGTAGCTGCTGTTCTTCTTTTATGAAATCCTAGAATGAGATTATTGCTTTCCTTTTTGGGTTATATCGTATCAGATTTGATTTATTTGTTTATTTTTTCAGATGAATTGTTCCTCTATTTGTAAGATGCTGTGCTTGCTTCTTGGGGAACAGGGCATGCTATTTAACAGCCCTGGGTAGATGACCTGATAATTTAATGTTTTGCATAGCTGCAGCGTCCTCTTTACTTACAGTTCAGTGAGTCTGCTCAAGAGCTTAGCTCTAAGGTAAAGCTTCATGCTCTGTCAGCCAAAGGCATACCTAAAGAAATGTAGAACAATGATGCAGTTCAAGTACATGACTTCCAAAACAGACAAACAAACAATCAAACCCAAAACAAAGAGGTGTACCTGTTAAACTTCTAACCATGAAACTGGCAGTAACTTTTATGTTAATGGGCACTTCTTGGGATACCCTTCTTGTTTTTCTGCAGCTCTGCAACCCAAACCCAGCCAGAAACAGTCAACTGGCATTCAAGACAGCACTGACTTGTCACATTGCCTTTTGTCCCCAGGCACCTGCCACGCATCCCTGTGGTCAGCTGACACAGCTTTGCCTCACACAGAGGCCTGGCAAAAGCTGGCAGGTTGACAAGGCTTTGATTTGCACCTCTTTGCTATTTTTGTTTGCCACCATTTGTTTCTCACCATTTAACATGCCACATTATGTAGAGCAGGACAACAGTTACCACAGCACATGAATAATGAAAACAGTTTTACTATCTTTTTCAAAAAACACATTTATTAGGAAATCTTTTGTCCTCACTCTGCTTATACCCTCTTAAGGGAGGGAATAAAATAAACTAAGACTTCAGCAAAAATGAATCTCTTCTGAACTGCAGAGGTGCTGTGGGATTTTTTTTTTTGGCCACAAAACTGCAGCTCCTGCAAAATCTTTCACAAAAATGTACAGAAAAGGACAAATTATTGTAAATATATATAAATAACCATCAATATTCATGGATTATAATGATTAATAAGTGGTCTTATTAATATTGATAAAATATTGAAAGAACACTTTTTTTTACTGTATTGAGTCAAATAAGGCAAATTTATTATTTTTTACTGTTATTGTTATTGTTATATTCTACTTTTCCAGATTTTGCCCTCAAATCAGAAGTACTTGAGTGTTTTGCAATGTGCCAACACTGCGCTATTGCAGAGTTTTCTATGTTGTTTTGGTTTTTGCAGACAGACAGATGCTGTCTCCTGCTACCCTCCACGCTGACTGGACAGGGACTGATCAGGACACCTATAGACAGTACTGTGGTGCCACAGGAGCAAACACAGATATGCATGAACCCAGCATACACACACAAAAAGCAGAATGACTTGCTTAAAGTCACCTTCTGTAGGGCTGTGTCAGTGGGAACTGGACTAATGTGCCATTGATGAGAGACTGCAGTACTGGGAGCATCAATGTGGAAAAGATTTGCACGACTCCTGCTGTGGTAGGCAACTGCACAAGCCCTTTCATAAATTGTTCAAGCCAATGTTAGAATTAGTTAGGATTTGGCCTTGCTTTTAATGGAAGGTAGGAAAAAAGTCAAGATGAGAAAGAAAATCTCAACATGGCAGAAAAGACAAAACCAGCTAATGATCAGGGGGGAATAAATAAACTTCTTTTATGCATTATGGTACCTGTTTAAATGCCTCTACCTTCTCAGTCCATGCTCTGTGTGTTGCTCTTGACAGTTAATCAAAACCAAGCAACAAATGTGTTAATCTTTAATGTTTATTTAGCCATACAGACCAGGAGGTGGTGACCCACAGGGTAGCATTACTGCAATGTTTTTTCTTTACATTACATGTTCAAGTATTTTATGTTACCTTCCTGTTATTTTCACAAAAAACAACCTCTCCTCCATCTGTTTAGCAAAAGAAAAATCTAAATTAACTGCAAAACTATGTCCCTGCTTCCAAACAAGTAGTGAAACCTTAATGTGAATAAACATGCCGTCACAATCAAAGCCGCATTTGTGATCTAACTGGATAATAATTCACTTGTAATATCATCAGCTCAGATTGAACATCACCATAAGTGTTGTTGGTGCAGGTGTAACTTAATGAATCCAGGCTCATTTTATCTGGCATTTAGTTGCTTGTATTGGTGTTGGGAGCATTAGGTCCCCCAATTTTTCATAATGAGCAACACCATTAAACTGTCACGGAGCAACATAAATCAGAGATTTTCCTTAGACCCCATAAAACAACTAACAAAAATGTTATGGTTTCCAGATTCATCGTGTGCTTTTATACATCCAGCAAACAGAACTGACTATAACCCCTTTCCTCTGGCTATTATTTTTGCTATTGTTCCAATAATGTATGAAAATCTATGTGAACTCACTATCAAAGGCATAGAAGTGATAGCAAGTTCCTGAACGTAGCACAGGATCTCTGCTTGTATTCTTCTCTGCTTCACTGGACACGTATTTTAGTCAAGTTAAATTCACAAGCAATGAGGTCAGAGGAAAGTGTGTGATTGCAGAGTCGTGTCATGAGCTCGTTTAGAACATCTTGGGTTGCATGATTGCATGTAATTGATGATCATGTGTGGACATGCCTAAAATGCTCACATCTTGATTTCACCTATTGACACTGGGCTGTATAAAGTCACGGAAGAATGAAAAGCAAGAACTGAAATATGGAAAAAGAATCCATTGGTATTTTTCTGAAGCTGACATTATTGTTCATTGTTCATTATCAGAGGATGGATTATTTTCATTATCCATTTAATTGTAGTCACAATACATTTTGTAATAATAATGTATGTAAAAATATTTCAGGATTTGTATCTTGCAGTTGAATTTTCCATCTTCCATTTACTAAAGAGCCACCTAATCCTAATTTGATGCCCTTCAACAGCAAAATATTATGTTATCCAGCTCTATTTCCTTCACCATTATGGGAGTAATTTTTGCCTGACCTGCTACACAATATTGAGGGAAATCCATCTGTTTCAAAAGTGACAAATTACACACTTCTTTTCATGCTTCACACACAAATATGCTCTTCCAGACTTCTGTATAAACTTCTAAGATGCTCATTATCTGCAAAATTGGGATAAACTCAGCCATGGTTCCATAGATGCAACCAATTACAATAATGTTTCTTGCCCACAGTTACCCCAGATTGGCCCAATACATCTGAAAAATACATCTGAAAAACCTTCGTATCAGGTATTTGTTGTCATTTGCCAGTCAGCTATAAGACTTGAAGAATATGATGAATGCTTCAAGCCAGTTTTAATCAAATAGCTTCCAGGAAATGCCTGAAACAGAGATCTTCACTGCTCTTATAAACACTTTTTAATAAACATATGAATAAACTGTGTATTTGAATTATCACCAGCACAACTGTTTCCCCCAGGAAATCACAGTTAAAAACTGAAGTGAATGTTCCTTTAGAAAGTGCTCTTTGTTTATAGAAATAGCTTTAGCAGTTAATGGTTGGCAAGGCTTCAAACTTGGAATTACATTACTTTGGTAATTTTAACTTTGTCATCTTAAATAGATCCAGTTTGGATGTATGAATACAAGCAAAGTAGGACAGCCCTCAAAGAAATGCCTTTAAGCAGGCTTTATTCTATCCCATGAAGCTTTGTAATTCCTTCTGTTATTATTAATAGCTGTTAAGTGCTGACAGCATGCTTGGCACTGAATGAAACGCAGGAGCAGACATGGTTCTTGTTAAGGGTGGCCCTCGGGAGGTCATTTACTGTGTGTAACAACAACAACAACTTTATTGGAGTAGTAACCCACTAACACAGCTGCAGCCTGGGTATCAGGAGGTGTCGCTGTTTAGACGAAATAGTGGTGTGCACATACATGCAGATATGACTCCTCTTCCACGTTAATTTTTTCACATCTAACTAGGCTATCAGCTGAGCAGATAAGACTTTCGGAGGTAGCCAAAGAAAAGATATGGCCCAGAATGCCATTTTTGTGGGGTTTTCTCCCTCAGCCGGGGGGTGCACAAATTACAGGGACAGGCCAAGCACTTAGGAGCACGACAGGTTCTGGATGCACTGGGATGGAAGGGCAATCCTCTGCTACTAGAGGTTATGACAGGTTCAGCCACAAGATTAAAGGAAATGGCAGAAGAGGACAGGCAAGAATTTCAGGCAGAGGGACCTTGAAGGTGTCTTACGTAGATGGCTTCCTTTTGAGCCAGGAACTGTTGAAAAATAGTGTTGAGGGAATGGTGTGGAAGACAGCTGCAGGCCCTGAACCCTAGACAGTGGGCTCCTGAATCCCTGAATTCTCCTAGAGGGAGCTGAAGCACCAGAGCAGAAACCAAAAATTCTGCTATTCTGCTGCAGGTAAAGCTGGCATGCCAAGCAGACACCATCTGTCTACAGTCACAGAAAAAATGCCCAATTCCAGACCTTCAAGGTCCTATCAGATGCCATTGGCCAGTTTTAGGTAAGCCAGAATAAGAGCACTACTGCATCATCCCCTGTGGAGGGTTGAAGAGAGGGCAGAGAGGCAGTAACACCAAACTTCACCAAGTTCACCCTCCAAGGTGTGTATGAGTTAAGATCCTTGCAAGGGGCCTGGTCAGGTGCCTGTGCAGTGCCCAAAGCAGAGGAAAAGGTGCCTGACTCCTGCCCAAAGATGACCGACTCCCCAGCAATGTTGCTGCTGACTCACCCCACTCAATGAGAGTAGTGCTCACATCCACCCGTGGGTCTGACCTGACACATAAATGCCACAAAGGCAGGGTTGGCCATCCTCTACTGTCTTCTCCTTTGGATCTGCATTAATACTTCATCCCAGTGTCCAGGTAGTACTCTTGATGTTGCTGCTGGACTCATGTTTGTGTCTTCTTCCCCATGGCTCTGCTCTTCTGCTCCAACAATGGCCACAAAAGACCTTACATCAAGCAAGGTGTGCTGGGGCCTTCTGACCTTTAAGCACGAGGGATAAAGCTCCATGTAAATAGGAGCTGCACCATGCAGAAGGTAATTTACCCCTGGGTGTACAAATGCTGGTCAGTGACAATGGCAGCAGAAAGTAGGTCCAAACAGGTAAAATATTTCCCTCAAAACTGCTTCTCTTAGTTTTATTTTAACTGCCTGGCTGCCTTGTTTCCTGCTGCACAACTCCTTCCTGCCCCCTTCAACATCACTCACTCTTGAACAAATACTAACAGGCCTCCTCCCCTCCTTGCTGTATGCCTACTAATGCTAATTTTGGATGCATCTACTTTTTGAGTAGCCCTGCTAAAAGCAGCCAAACTGTGAGAAGTGCTCGATAACACTCTAAAAAACGTATGTTTAAGGTGTTATAGCTGGGTACTCAAAAAAATATTAATTTAAAAGTCATTAGTCACTAGTGGCCATTTGGACCACATAATACATTTCAAATGAATACTTTTGACTTCCTAGGGAATAGCCTTGCTTTCCATACTCTTATATGCAGTGTTCTCAACATTGTTAAAACATGCTTTTCTGTAAATCTGTTAATTCTGTTGTATTAACACTGGAATTTGCAAAGGCAGTTCTCTGTGGCATTTAGAGGAGTCAAACCCATTTGATCATGATGTACTTTTTAAAAGAGCATTTGAGGGGTTGGCACAGTGGTAATGTCTGCAGGAACTGCATGGCGACTGTGCAGAATGAACTGGTCTCTGTATCGTTCCTCTGCTGGGAACATGCTCTCAAACCTCACACAAGAGCAAAGTCGTGACTGTGAGGTAGACATTTTCCAATGCATCAGAGGGAGCTGAGATCAGAGATATCCTGTCCAGGTTGCTGGGCTCTGTGACTGCATTACAAGAGGCAGAAATTCCAGCAAAGCTAGAACTAGTTGCCTAAGGTACTGGAAATCATATAGAGGGAGCAGCATGGAGACCTGAACACACTGTTTGAAAAGCTAAGTAAATATTCAAACAGTTCACCCATGATGCTACAGCTGGACTACGCAGAGATTTTTTTGGCTGGGCTTCATCATGTTGCAGTGGCTATGAAACAAACCTCTTCCTGGCTTTTTGCACCAATGTGGTGCTGATAAAATCTTAGTCCGGGAAAAGATAGAAGATACAAGATAAAAAATGATGGTCTACCCAAAAGTGTCTCATTTTTCAGAAGATTTTGACTGCAACAGCAGAAATAATATATCTGTTACAAGATAGTGAATAGGAAGCACTTCATTGAAGGGACAGTTTTCCACATTAAAATCAGTATTTGCATGTCCCTGTTTTCTCCTTTACTTTCAAATAAAAACTTTAACTAAAATCTTGTGGATACAGGAGTTGTCTTCCCCACCCTCACTGATTACTACTGTTTCCTGTGTCTCACACATTATTGTTCTTTAAGCCCAAGGCCATTCCCTCCCTCAACGCATCCACTTGACATGTCACCTCTCATTGCTCCTTGTTTCCTTCTGAACTTCAGCACAGAGCGTGCTTGGTTCAATTGTTTTTTAAACATTAACTAGTTCACCATCACACAAGAAAGTGCAACTTTATGTATCTACCATAATAGTAGTCTCTTTATTTTCCTGTCGTGTTAGTAAATCAACCAGCATTTCACTTTTCCAATGCCATTGCAGACAAGATAGTCATAAAGCATTTTCAAGCAGGCTTTGAGAAGTATTAAACATAGAGTTGCAAAGCATCCTAATTAAGGCACAAAATAGGCCTGGCAATCTTCATAGTACTTAATATGTCATCTTCTTCCTATCTCTTAAACCCAATAATCTGCAAACTGCCACTCTATTGGAACATTATATCTGCTATAACTTATGTCAACTTGGAACACACACTCTCCTATTTCTTAAACAATGTTTGGCAGCCAACCGAGTGTGGAAACTAGACTGTTTTACATTAGCCAGAAGTACATTTAAATCGTTCTTACTAAATGATTTACTGTGGATTACAAATTCTTATACAGCATTTTAAGGTAATGATTGGGCAAAGTAATATATCACTAAAATGATTGAGTGCACATGTATTTTGCTTCCATGATTCTAAATTTCTCTTTGGTTTGGAAGACTTCTCTGCACTTCTTTTTCCCAGTTGAAGGGGGGTAAAAAAGGAGAAAATAGTGGAAGACTCCAACATTTCTGCCTGTCTTCTTAAACTATTGATGAAGTCAAGAGGATTTTTGTCCGTGCAGAGGATCAGGTCATGAGGAAACACTGGTAAGTTGATTAGTGCTCTTCAGACAGATATTGGCAGGTGTCAGTATTGCACAGCATTTCCTTGCCCTACTGCATCCCAGTGAGAGGAGGAAAAGTTGGACAGAAAGGATTAAGACTTTATATCAAATAAAATAGTGAATGAACCACCTTTAAAGACAAGATGTGGCAGAATATGTAAGGTATCTCAGAGTAAAACAGAACAGGAGAAAACCAAAGAAAACAAAGCCACCAACAAAAAACCAAACAAACAAACAACCCCGCCCATCCCGTACTCATTCTCCATGCACAGCCATTTCAGTGGAGTTCTAAAAATTGTAGGTGTCCTATGACAGTGAAAAATAAGGGATTTGCTGACTCTGTCTAGCAAGTGGACTTTGAAACCCAAGTGAAAGAAAGGTGCAACTACTAAAAAAGAAAGATACAACACAAATAAAATATGGGCTGTTACACCAGATGCTCACAGGTGACTGGAATTCTTAAAAAGAAACAGTGACATACAATAAATTATTTGTTTAATTTATTGCTGGGGGCCAGGATCTTGCAAGTGCTGAAAGCTAACAAGCAACTTTGCATTTACAACATACATGAAATAAGGAAGACAATTCTCTCTGCTTCGGAGGTAATAAAAATAAAGGAAACCATTGACCAATGCAAAGTTACTTGTGTATAACTGTGTGCAAATCAGGACTTGTGGCCCTCACCCTCTAGTCTGTTGCATGCAAACAGCTGCCCAGTTGGTTTCACTAGGGCTGTGTGTGGCTGCAGTGATTCATTCATATGAGACTTGTTCTTGGCATAGCATAACCAGGCCAAATATGCATTGCATACTCATTTCGACATCAATCACATCTTTCATCTGCAGTTTCAGATTGCTGACAAATAACAGACAGCATTACTGCAATATTTATTTAATTTATTACTGCCCATAGGCCTTGAAAGCATATAAAGAATGAAAAAAGAGCAAGTGCCAGATATGAAGGAGTAATCTGATATTAATTATTGACTTCTCCTTGGATTTCCCTAACCACTACTCAGGTTTCCAATGTATTAGGTAACAGATCAGACGCCGCACAATCCTCAGAGAGATCTACCACAAGTCACACCACAAGGGCAATTTCTGCCATCATGATTCTTCACTAAACGTTTTTAAAGAAAGGCACCTCTCCCTCCTTGCACCAAACCCAAAGATGTTAGGTCTTCTACCTCAACCAATGGCAACAGTCAAGAGGTGACATGAGGAGAGAAGCTGGGACAACATTTCAGATCATCAGACAAGGCCAATGGTATGTGTTCACCCTGGGAAAAAACTGAGAACCCCTGCTGATCATAAATCACAGGCACAAAGTTTTTTTGGTGGAGGAATAGATTGAAATGTGATATTCAAGACAAGTGTCCAAAGAGAGGGTTAAAGAGAAATCTGATCCTGAAGTGAACAATGCAGGGATAACTATAGCAATGTGAGCCTACTAGGGGAAAAGAAAAATCACAGATTTTCATCCCATAAGATCCTGAGACTGCAACACAATAAGGAATGAAAGCTGACAGAAACGAGGGGCAATGCCAGTCTGTCTGGACTGAAATCCAAAATTGAGGCTGAAGTGTCCAGATTTCCTCTACAGTGCATGTACACCTAATAAGAGGCACGAGAAGATGGCCCAAGCAGTTACAAGATGGGAGCACAGAATGAGCCCATCAAAAATGCTAAGGACAGGGGAGCACCTGAAATCCTATCTGCCTTTTCACTCCTTAAGCACCTGATGAATGTATCTGTAGAAAACTGTCTTCACCTGCATCAGCAATATGGCCAATTTTGTCCGTACACAGAATATGAGGTTATCTCAGGTGAAGAAAATGTTACTATTAGCTATTTAGAAAAAAAAAAAAAAAAATTAGAGCATTTTCTCTGGAAGTAGGAAGGATGGCTTAATTTCCTTAGCACAGTTAGTGGTGGCTCAAACTTGCATGTGTCTTATCCATAAAAGCAGAGATGGAGTAAATAGTGTAGGTTAACACAGTGAGTAAGCACTGCTAAATGTAGTGAACTTATAAACAGCATTACTTGGAAGGCATGGGAGTTTTGGGGCTTTGAGTCCTCTTCTGAGGTATTAAAATCAAAACCATTAAATTAGAAGTATTAGCAGAACAGGAAGCAGATACCAGAAACGTAACTGAATGCCTGAAAATAAAGGATCCAGAGCTGTACTCCTTTTGCACTGGCAGCGCAGCTCAGCTTAAGAAGGGTGATGGCTTAGATATTCTCAAGACAAACAGAAAACATAGATTTTATTTAAAATTTTTCAGCCTCTGAGACTGAAAAGGACGTTGAACTCAGGTGTCTCACTTCTGTCACACTGTTACATGTATAATGGGCTCCATCCTTCAGACCTGTTTTTCAAGCTGGCATCTGGCAACATACTTCATCCAAAATAAACCCAAGTCAGATCTTCCTGGTGAATCCTAGATGAGCTTAGATGACCCTGTTCACATACGTCACATAGGAAAGTGCTGGTTAGGGAAAAAAACTGGCAAGAATTTAGAATAATATTTCAGTGTGAAACTGAAGTCTCACTATTCATATTGCATCCATCAGCCCTTGGGGAGGGAAAGGGGAAAGAGAAAGACTGGGCAGTAACCTTGAGCAAAATTATACAATGGTACCCTTAAAATGACAAGTCCTCCTACATGTTAAGTGAAGCCTGGTATTGACTAGGACCCTCGGGTTTCTGGATTTTCAACAAACTTATGTCAGAGTGATGGTCTTAGAGTGAAATGATTTGTAGTAGGTATGTAAATATCTAGAGATGTTACACAGCAGCCTGGTTGGAATTTTGTGGGACCCAGTGGGTATTCAGTTCTTTCTCAGCCCTCTCTAAAAACTATTATATCCTACCCCAAGAGATGGCATAAGTAGTCCAATGTTACACAAAAGGACAGTGATGGCAAAAAACTCTAAGCATTAGCTTGTGTTGCTAATTCTTTCAAAAAGGTGCAGTCTAGTACATAGGAGTTTTGTATGCTGATTTCTGAGCTAGAAGAAAAACAATCTTCGCTAAACAGTCTCTTTATGAAGACCCAAGATATAATCCTCACAGAATTTGTTTTTTCTTCCAGCTAAAACAGCAGGATTGAGCCTTAAAGTATCTTTGTTAAACTAGTTAATAGATTATTGTCCAAAATAAACATATTTCAGTAAGTGCAAGGCTGTTTTTTCCTCCCCTTTTCTGTCTTTTGTTCAACTTCAACTCAGCTATTTATGATTCATTTCATGAGCCACTAGGTTTTCTCTGAAGGCACTAAAAAGGGCCAGAGCTATCAAACAGTTTTAGTGACTAGTGCCAACAAGGAACTGTTTTCCTCCACGCTATAAAACAGGCACTGTCAATAGACTACAACCGGCAATAAACTATTAAAAAAGGAATTTATGATGCCTACTTATTATCCTCCTGAAATAATGTTGTTACAAGGCTGCCCTTTCCAGTCCTCCACACAGATCACATGGCAAGTGCCTAACAAAGGGAAAGACCCAGATCTTCAGGGACTGTCTGCAAAGAGCCCAGGAATTGCCCCATGTTCTGTGGGCACACACACCACACCAGGGTTTCAAAGCAGCAGACAAATTGCCCCACATTGGACTTGGGCTTGTTACACACAAGCATTTTATTTAAGGTGGGACTTTAATTAACTTATATATAGAACATGTTGAATGGTTTTAATAGCTAAATATCATATTATGAAGGAATGTCTATTATTGTTTAGCGAGAAATTGGTAAACCACAAGGATAAAATAAGAAATGGCAAAACCTCAAATGCAATCAGATCTGCCTCTTATTTTAGCTTTCTAAAAACCTCCCAATTCTAGCTCTTTTTCCTTCCTCTTCAACCCTGTAACAGTCTTTCTTCTTCGCTGAAGTGTCTGGCTCTGTTAACATTTGACTACCACACTGATCTGTAATTGTGAGCTATAATTGTGATACAAAACTTGCATTGATAGAGATATGCTACCTTACTCCAGTTAATGAATGGTGCCTTCAATAAATATTTTAAAAATAAGGAAACTATGCAGTTCAAACTTCCATGTCATTTGGATTGACTCCTCCTGGTCTGGACCTTCATCTTGTGTGTCCCTTGAATCCTCAGTATGTCAGACTGGAGATACGCAGACTATGGTCAAGGCTGAATGCACAGCCTTGAGAGGATGTCTTCTAATAACAAGCAGCTCTCAGGAATGACAGAGAGGGTCCTTAAGGTGTGTAGAAAGAAGAGGGGTGTGGTTTGAAGAGTGTAAGTGAAAACGAACTAGAGAAGGAACAGCTAGGCTGGGCTGAGAAAAAGTGAAAATCAAGGAGAAACTGAATGGAAGGGCACTGTTACTGAGATTTGGATTAATTAAAAAAACCAACCAAACAAACAAAAAAAATCCCAACTACAAGAACACAGTTGCAGTGTTGAGATTTCTCAATATGCTGATCACTTGCAGTGGAGTTATCAAAGTGGGGGGCTCTCCTCTTGCCCGTGTTGCTGCAAAAGTGTAGTTGCCTTATATTCTGCTTCTGAGCAGTGCATTTGGAGGAGAGATGTTCTTTAATAGCAGATATTACTCTGAGAACACAACACTTATTCTCAGCAAGGGACTATTCTGGAGTTTTTAAATCAAGCTTTTTTAATTTTATGAACTCCAAACAAAGAATGTACACCACAGAAAATCATGAAATAACATGTATAGAGACCTCAGATGAAAACTAACCATTTTACTAAGACAAAGTTTTACAAATAGTGTCTGTATGGTAAAAGCACTGCAGCAGAGTTAAACTGCTGTTGAGACTATACCTCTGGGTCTGCAATGTGCTCCATTATTATTTCTCAGTGAAGGAGACAGTCTTGCCTGTCATTTTCTCTCACTGGCTTCTTGACTTCACAACTCAGCTGTGACTGCATCTCTACAACGAGAGGAGCCACTGAGTCCATGAGAAGCCATAAATCCCACAAAACCACTGAAGTTGCTCACTTCAGTCTCCAAATGCCTGTTTACATATACTCCTCCTCCTCCTCCTACTAATAAGAATAATAATTCTTCCCATTTTATTTCCACAGCACTTTCTGCCCCTTGTGACACTCCCACGGTCCTCAAGCACCCAACAAGAGGGCCAGGGCATGGAGGGGAAGCACAGCCTGCGGCCAGCCGCACAGCATATTCTCCCCTTCCCTGGGACCCCCTGCAGTGAAATACAGTCATTAATCATTATTTGGCTCTTTTTATCAGCATATGATCATATGAATGTTCTGAAGTGAAACCATCACCTTTCATTTAGCCCAGAGAGGACTGCAGGAAAAAAAATTAAATCTTTAAAATGCTGGTATTGGCAGCATTTTTCAAGAAAAGGGCTTTAGAGGCAAGTAAAAAAGAAAAGTGTTTAAGTGTGCATGAACAGAGAGAAACATTTAATTAAAAGCATGAAAGAGGACTAAAAACTTCATTCATTCCTGCTTTTTGGTAACATATGCCTATCCTATAATTGCCTTTAAATAGCCACTGCAAAAGCAACTCAGATTAGTGGGTTTCTGGATGAGGAATGGAAACTCTGACGAGTTCAACTGTCGAAATCTTACAAGAACTAGTGCTGNTAAAAGAAAGCTAAACCTATAGAAACTCTGGCTTTCAGGGATATTTTTCTAATTATCACCTTGGCAAGATACAGCTCCGTACTTCCAAAGCCAACTTCTCCCTCACCAGCACGGGTTTTGCACTCTCACAAATGTCCTCCACTTCCGTCCCTTCCTCTCTCCCTCCCTATTTTCCTCCCTCCCTCCCTTTCTCCCTTCCTTCGTCTCCCGACCTTTCCACGAGTTTATACAAATCACCCACAAAAATGCCCCGAAGTGTCACTTCGCGGTGCTCGGAGCCGGCAGGCGAGCGGGGCTGTACCAGAGGTACCGGCTCCAGCCGCTTGGCCGCGGCCCCTCCGTGGCACAGACAGCAAAAGCCGCCCTTTCTGGGCCACCCCACGTCCTCCACACAGGCTCGAAACACCTTTTTTTCCCTTTTGATAGGTAGCCCTCTGCCAGGCTCTTCGGTGAGACGCCGCGGAGCGGTACGCGGGGAGAAAGGAGAGGGTCGGAGGAGGACAAAAAGCAGGGGTGTGCCCATTGGGACCCCTGCGGATCCCCTCACAAGCCCGCTGACCCCAGAGCGGACACAGCTGAAGCCCCACAGAGGAGAGGTCCCCTCCAGCATCCGCCGCCGCAGAGTCCGTGTAGCGGCGACGAGCGCCGGGCTGAGGGTCCCTTTCCCGGGAGCCGCCGGCACCGGTGTCCCCGAGGGGTTGGCGGGGCCGCCGGTAACGGCGCGTTGAGGATGCGAGCTGCTCCGCGGGGGGAGCGACAGCAGAGAGAGCTCCGTGCGCCCCTCAGGAGGGTGGGGGGCTGCGAAGGGGCTGCGAAGGGGCTGTGAAGGGGTGGCGTTCTGATTTCTCAGCCTTTTTGTTAATAATAACGCTTTCACGCTTTGGTTACAGCACGCTCGCCCTTCGCGTTATCTTGCGCCGGGCTGATTTTATGAGGGGACTGAACAGTGGGACGGGGATATACACTGAATAGTTCTTATTGTCCACTCTGATGTATTAAACCACGCCAGGTTTCGTGGCTAAATCGACAGCTCTTTTCAGGCACAAATATTGGGATGTCAAGCCGTAAAAAATTCCATCCCTTTCCCCGACCTACGTCGATGCACTGGGACAACGGCGGATAATCGGGAAAATATTTGCTCCTGAAAATTCATCGCCCGCAATTTCCCCTCGACCTCCGCGGGACGGGTGCGAGCACCCGAGAGCGGGGAGCGGGGCACCGCCACCTCGACTCTCCGCCGCCCTCCGGCACTGCTGCAGCAGCTCCCATCGGCTCCCCGCCGGCAGCTCCCGAGCCGCAGAGCCGCGTCCTCGGTGTGAGCTTGCCCCGCTTCCTGAGAGGCACCGCCGGGGCTCTTCTGCTGGGAGAGCGGCACAGGGCAGACCGGAGAGCAGCGGGGCAAGCAAACCTCCTCTGCAAGAGCTGACCGCGAAAATTCGGTTTCGCATTTTCCGTTACCTGTTGACTGAGATCACGCATGTAGGGGGAAGCTTTCGATACAATGCTGCTTTCGTTCACTGTAAATCCCACATGTTGCAGTCAAATTCTTACCAGCTGGGAGGGCCAGAGCAGTAAAACCCAGCAGTTCTGTTTCATCATAAATCAAGTTTATGAACTGTAGTACAAGGTATATAACTCTGGAGGCTCAACTTTTTGGTGGTAAATGGCTGTTGAAATATTCGAATGCGACATTGTCAAATTCCCTTTTCCACCTAAAACTTGACATAAGTTAATTCTCACAATTATCGTCGTCCCTTGCTCAATTTGAGAGAAAACCACCTGGCATAAATCGCATTAGACAAACCGAGGAAAACTTTTAAAAAGGTAAAAAAGTAAACCTCGGAGTGTAGCATTTAGAATAAAAACCCCAGGCACTGATACAGCCTGCGATTCTGATCAGCGTATTTGTAATCATATACGCGCGGGAACCTGGACGCAATAGACTGTCACGCAGTGGTAGTCAAAGAATAAGTGACCTCATATTAAAAGGAAATGTAAAAGTACCCATTCAAATTTCGTTGTAAAGGCCACTTTCCTCTCTCTATATACTTGCAATATGCACAAGATCCGAAGTATGCCCGCACAAGACAAATGCCATTCCAGTGTACGTCATATTTCCTCATTGCATTTAATTTCTTACTGATTTATTCTAGAGCATTTTAGGAACAGAGGGGCTGAAGGAACAAACCCGTGGTTTCCTCTCATTTGTAGTCGGATGCTGGTTTGCAGTGTACTGACAGGACTGCTGTTCCTCCCCTAAACTTCAGATTGCCATCTACACCGAAGCTGAGTGTTTCTTGTTTGGGGTTTGATCGTGCAGTCGGTAGGATGGTTGATCAGGAGTATCTGGAGAAGGGTAGCTTTGTGCATTATTTGTTCTCAGTGTTTTCGTACCTATGCTTATGATTTCTAGTCGTTTTCCAGAACTAACTATGGCATTCAGCAAGACACCGATGACTGTTAACATAATAATCACAACCACGAATATTGCAGTGACTACCAATAAAACATACCAATCCAGCAGCAGAGAACACAGTAGTACTGCAATATAATAGAAGATTTGGCTAGACTTCTCCGACTCCAGGCAGTCAGAGTAGGGTCTCTATCAGAGCTCCTCAGCTTGTCAAAACTTGTCTAATCAAAGGAAGTAAAACTGAGGAAGAAAAGAACTGGGATTTCACCGTGAAACTTCGGAGATGGGAGACGGGTTAGGGATCGAATTTGCTCATGCCATGCCGTTAAGTTTGAAGTGAGCATTTGGGCTAGGAAATAATACCGGTAAGCTGTTAATTTTTCTCCATAGAAATGCTCCAAAAGATTCTCGTGAGAAACAGCTATCAAGATTTTACCCTTAGGGAAAAGAAAAAAGAAACCGCACGCCACACACCCACACACTACCACATATAAATAACAACCTGTTATATGATGGGACTCTAGGACTCTCAAAGAGGCGTCTCGTACATTTAAAACAATTTAGAGATATTTTAAAAATAATGATTGTTTGGTTTAATAATTGTTCCATTTTCCCATCCATAGATACCTCCAGCCGCCTCAAAAAAGTGCAGAGACGTGCTCCATCTCTCCCCGCGGGACTGGGCTTGCATTTTGTGTTATAATGTACTTATTTTAACGTTTCTCCATTCAAACTTCCACTCATTATTTTTGTGAAGATGAGGAAAGAGAGCAACAACAAAAATAACCTCGAGGATGCTGTTGCTAGCATTATCCGGTTGTGATAAACCGTATTTCCCTCCGGAGTTTGCTATCCTAACTCTTGCGTGGGGTTGAGGTGTTGCCAGAGTGGACGGCGTAGGCGAAGGAAGGGCAGAGGCAGAGACAGCCTGCCCAGCGTGGTGCTGCGCCTGCTTCGGCTTGGGAGAAATGGGAGCACGGATGTGGGCAATTTACATGCTTACTTGTTTCGGAGCTCTGAAAACAGACTGTAATTTTACATATCCTTAACACTTTATCTATCTATCTATCTATCTATCTATCTATCTATCTATCTTTATTTTTTTTTGGCTACGTGTAGACTGTCTCCTTTATGAAGTCAGATTTAGATTATCTCCTAAGAATGCAGAAAATTCAGGATAAATGGAAAGGAAATATTCTATCGTTTGAAAGTTCGCCATAATACTGTAAAATAAGATTGGGAGATCAAAACACTCCTATCAATTTATTTCTCGGTATATTCTGAAGTCACCCAGGTTCCGTGTGTTTGGGATTTTCAAGGAAGTGACAAAATTATACTGTTTTGTTTTCTTGTTTTCCTTTTTTTTTGGGGTGTGTTTTTTTTTTTGTTTGTTTTTTTTTTTAGCGGAGGTGACCTCTTGCAGTGAATTTTGCTCTGCTAGAATTAGGTATGTTATGGTTTTCCATGCCTCGCTTTTTTCCAGTTTTGTAGGATAATCCGTATTCTAGTTTAGCCTGCAGTAATACCACACCACCTAATCTACAGCAGTTCCAAAACTGTATCTTGATTTATGTTTGCAAGTGGCGCTGCCAGAGCAGTGGTGCTGCTGCTAAAGACCTCGTTTACGAAACGTGCTCTCGATACCTCAGTCTCCTTCTGGAGGAACACAGCTTCATTCTCATTTTCGCTTCACAGACGAGAGATCATAACTTTGCTTTACTTCCCCAATGGAAAAGCAAAGCATTTGCCTGTTCTTTTATTGTTCAGAGCCTTAATCTATCGTATGGACCATTAACACACAAATATAACCTCTTGTTTAGAAGTTTATCTGGTCCGATTAGGCAGCAGAGTGCTGGCTGAGCCGATGCTAATGCGAGCCAGAAGAAGAAGTAGCCAGGACCAGGCGAGAGACAGAAGGAGACTGGGAATAGCTTTATTAGATAAGTGTATTAATCTGGATCCCAGCTGTATCTGCAACGTTTTCCAAGACTCCTTTCAGAAATCATTCTTGTCGGATGTGGGTTTCCCTAGTTAATCACTCATGCCGTTGTATACATTACAGCTCAAGAGAGTAATTTTAGTCAGTTGTTTTGAAGCGCGTTACTGCTCCCATCTGATCTGCATTTGTCGATTAAGCGTACAAGAAACGTAACGCTTGTAGACAGGAGTCCCGATACGGGCTCTCCGCGGCACCGGGGCACCCGCCCACCCCCGCCGCC